>VYZW01050120.1:226972-261259 GCA_013401315.1 Balaeniceps rex
CTGAGGTGGCGGGGGGGGGAGGCCTTCCCTCAGCCCGGCTGGGGCGTCCCTGAGGGGCAGGGTCCCTTAGGGCTGGGGACGCTGGGAGGGCGTCCCTCGCAGGGTGAGGGACGCTGTGGGGGTCTCGCAGGGCGAGGGACGCTAGGGGAGGGGGGGGCGGTCCCCACAAGGCTGGGGTCCCTCATGGCGGGAGGGTTGCGATGGCACCAGGCGCTGCTGACAGGCTCCAGCCTTCCCGCCTGCCCTCCCTCCCGCCTCTTTCAAGTAACTCTGTGAGGGGCCAGGACGCAGGCGGCCCCGAGACCCCCCTCGTCCAGTCTCCCCTGGCTGCCTGCGGCATCTCCTGCGCTGCCAGGGGAGCTCGCCTCCCCCATGGCCGCTGCAGTCCCGTTCCTCCCACTCTGAAGCAGGTTTTGGCATGGGGGCTTGAGGCCTAGTGCCCGGGTCAGGCTTCGACGGTCACCAAAAGCGCTGACCCCGGCGCGCTTGTTGCCGTCTCGCAGGGTTGTCCCGTGTCTTGGAAACTTGACAGAGCCTTCATGCTCGCCGCTGCCTGTGGCAGCAAGTTCCCCTGGATCGGCGCGTGTTCCCTGTTGCTCGTGCCGGGGTTTTGCCTTGCGAGTCGGTGAGGACAGAAACGACGAGGCTGTTGTCTCTGGGCTTCTCAGCATTTCTGGTATGCTCGTGTTACGCTCCCGTGAATTCTTTGCTGAAGTTGAGGTTCATGTTGTTTTTTTTTTTCCCCAGCTGTTTTCCCCACATGAGGTCTCTTGTTACTCAAAAGCATAGTGGTCTTTCCTCAGTCAAAAATTTTACCAGTGTGGGGCTAATGCATTGCTGCTGACTGCCTAACACCCCGCTATGCTGGTACAAACCCAAACAATTTGGAGCCTGGAGGAGCTGGAAATGGCTAAAATGGTATTAAGGATTCACAAAGATGCTGAGAAGCAAAATGTGCTCTCTAGATACACTGTTCTGTTGCTGCGTGTGTTAAAATCTAAGCATTGAGAGTCTCATTGATTAATTTGTGATCTCTTGTTGCTTATGCATGCACCTGATAAAAGTGTGTGTGTTGATATGATAGCTTGGCTCTAAAATTTCTGGGTTTCTGTGCTGCAAGTCTAACATCTGTGTGAAGAAGATTAAATAACTTTGTTTCCTGAAAGGGGTGTCATATGAAGGTGATTATCTTACAGATATTTCTGTTTTCATGGAGAAACGGGAGTTTGCAGCGGTTCAGCTCAGTGTTAAGGGATTCTGGAACAGGGGTAATTGACTGTCTTCATTTGAGCACAGTATGGCCAAATTCTTCTGGCAGCGCAGCTGTGGTACAGACAGTTCTTGAACTTCTTGATGTCTTGTTGCAGGAGGGAAGTCCAAAATAGTTTTCTGAAGTTCTCTAATTTTTCAAGTGGAGACTGTTAGCTCTCATGTTTGTTTGCATGTGAGGATGGATTTTGGCAGTTGTCAAGTTGGAGCAAAAGCAGCAAATACACAAAACAAGAAAAACATGATTGTTGAACTCCCTTCACTTAGACTGTTTCTCAACAACGTATGGCAAAATTGGAGGGTTGTTTGTGTGCTGTTAAGATGGGATGGGAAAGATCATCATCATCTTCCCTTGAATATTTGTAGTGTGGATCTCTGGGACTGTTCAGCCGATGAGTTGAATGTTGTTGATGCATTCCCAGGGCTTGCTTGCATATGTGCAGCCAGAGCCCACCCTGAGCCTGCTTTCTGTAACTGTTATGTCTTGAATGCCATGGTACCATCATCTACAGTTTTTAGAGTTTGTCTCTCTCCTTCTGGCTGTATTTGTTCTTTTTTCCTTTCAGTCTCTGCTGCGTGATTTTTCTCCTTGCTGTTTGACTCCTGTCACCTCTCCCAGTTGCCTCGCCTCTTTTCCCAGGGCATTCTTCCCCCTGCCCACAATAATGATTTCACCGGGGTGGGAAATGCAGCTAACCACATATGCTAGCTGTCTGAAGCCAAGATCACAGCAGTCAAATGTGAGTTGGTTCCTAGTCCAGAGGCAATTTTTCTGCTTCAGAAACCCCGCAAAAACACTGAACTGGAAGGGACCTCCTGATCATTGGATCTCATCTCCTCATCAGCATCAGGTTTTTCCAGTGCTTGCTGTCTTCTCTACCTGTGATCTCTGCTGAACGCCCCTTTTTTGGGGACAGGAACAGACTGTGAACGTTTTGAAGCAGTTCCTAACTCGGGGGTTTTAACCCAGGGTGGAATTTTTGCTGTTACAGTAGCGAATGAATCCTAACCCAGGCTGTGGGATTCCTGTGTCTTAATCACCCAGCAAGCAAAATATGTGGGAGTTTTATTTGCTTTCTCGTGGAAAAGGCAAGTGATACTCATGGGCGTATTTAGGTATGCGCCATTTTGGTACAGATAGGCTAGTATGTGTCTAGGTGGTAGGGGAAGCATTCACGTGGGATTTGGGGCACAGAGCTGGGACTTCCAGTTGTCTCATAACCCGTGCCGACACAGGCTGTGCTTGCTGGGCTAAAGCTAGCACAAGTATGCTTTGCAGTTCTGTGGTTGCAATTTAGACATATCCTCAAAAGCAAAGAGCCCGTAGTTTTCTTCTTGGAGAATACTTGAAAGTAGTGTTTACTGGGGATTGTCGTGGTTGAGTTTGGCTCCTGCAGGTTAGACGGCTGTTTGGCAGATGCAAATGCTGTTGGTGGATGTTGCCTGAGAAGAGGTGCAAAGCCAATTTGAGGTTTTGGGGTTTGTTAGGAAGGATAAAGACAGAAGCATGTACAGCTCCGTGGCTTACAGCTAATCGATCCCCGGATTGCCTGGGCGTAGGAAGCCTTGAGCGCTGGCCGACCAGGTAAATTGATGTTATTACACAGCAGTTGCAGGGCCAGTTTTGAAGTGCAAATTGAAATCCCATTTTTGTGAAATCATTGCTATTAGTTAATTGATGTCTGTTGCCAGCAAGAGCAGTTTAGAGGTCTGACTAATCTATCGCAGATGGATTTGAAAGGACATTTTGTAGCTTCTGCCTTGACTTGCTGGACATTCCTTACAAGACTATAGCAATTTTAAAGCAAGTTCTAGTATCTTCGTATTTTTTAATTTAGTGTTTGCTGAAGAAGTTTACGATATCCAGTCTTTCATACAAGAAGTGTGTAGGTGTACTCCCTCTGCTGGCATCTGTCCCTGCTAACTCGCGGTGAGTGGACGTGGTTTCTCAGGGCTATGTTGACGTAACCAATAACGCTACAAAGTGACCTGTCCCTCATTGATAAAATCAAGTGAAATACAGAAAATTGAGACTCATAAATCAAGCAAATCAATCTTTTATGTTTGTTTGGGGGGTGAGGGGGGGATCCTAAAACTCCAAACCAACAGATAATCTGTAGTCACTACTGGATGTAAAAGGTTGGTTTTTTTTAAGGCGTATGTTTTAATGAGTCTCAGAACTTCTGCCTTTACAGTCAGTTTCTTAAATGGTTGGGGGGTTCTCATTGCCTGGAGTTGGGGGTGTGTTTTCTCTGCCTGTCCCTGCCCTCCCCCTTGCCCATGAATTTTGGTGCATTAAGAAAGTGTGTCGCTTTTCTAATGCAAATGCTTGACTGAGAGTAGTGTCAGAACAGGGGATTAACCCGTGAATGTTAAGAAACCTTCTCAAGTTTCTTCTAATATAAAATGCTAATAACATTTCCCACTGCACAAGTAACATTTTTATTTCCTTTTTAATGTACAGTTTCTAGCTGGCTAGCCTTTCATCTGTCTTGTTTCATAAAATGCTTTCTTTTATGATTCAAAATACTTTCAGGTATCTTCTTATCTGACTTTCTTCTTGGGGATAGTGGCAGTGCAGGTAGCCTGAGGTTTGTTTCCATGCCTGTTGTGTTTTGGTGTCTATGCTGCTGTGCTGAAGTGCGTGTTCTGACATCTGACTCTGTAGGATGAGCTTTCTTGCTGTTTTGTGCTAGCCCTTCTGTGTAACATGAAAGGATTGTGCATCTATGTAGTCATCTTGGCCATCTATGAATTAATTTGAAAGTGAATTATATTTATTTGAAAGCCAAAATGGCATAGAGCAGGAAATAAATTGTTCTAGACATGTGTTATCTTCCTTAGGGGACGCTTCTCAACAGGTTGAGTACTTTCTAACTCCAGTCAAATAGATGGTGAATTCAAGTTTGGCAGCTTGATGTGGAAATTGGGTCCGCTGCTTATATAAAGGCAGTACAATTAAAACCATCAACACCCTCTGTTACGCTGTCCCGTCAACACGTCTCAATTTTCAATGTGAAGATAAGCTTTTCTTTTCCCCATCCCGTATGTACCTCACCTTGTGGGTCCAGATTTGAGTGTGATGGAATTAAGCACGTCACTGAATGTGGGAAAGACTTCTTTATCTTTTCCTCCCTTGGTTAAATGCCTCCGCATCATATGTAATGCAGGAGTGCATTGGGATGAAATTTGTACACGTCTTCTAGTGTTTCTATTACGGGCGTGAGGAAGTAATTACACTGCAGGTCTGCTCTGTGTAGGCACTTAGTGGGAAGTGATGTGTTCTGGATTGTGGTGGTGTTGAGTGGAGTGTATGCTGTGGAGTACTGCTGACATGTGGATGACGCCTGGAAAAGGTTGGCATGAAAGCGTTGGAGCTTGTGACAAGAAGAGCTGCCAAACAAGTGGGGAGCCTTGGAGTTAAGAGTAGAACCTAAATATATAGGGTAATGGTGTGAGCCTCTTCCTAAGGGGTCTACAAAGTCTAAGCAAAGCGGTGCTGAATTCGCTGTTGGGGAACCTGTAAGGGACTGCAAATAAAATAGGCTGGAAACCTTTGATGTAAGTGGAGTAGTAACATCAAAGTCGTGATGTGTAACCAGCAGGTGGGCAGAAGCTGGGACAGCATGATCCTGTCTTCCTCATTTAGAGGTAATTCGCTGGCCAGAGATAACATGCGATACAGGAGCCCACTGACTCCCAGGAATGCATCTAGTATTGTATGTTATCTAGTCATACATGTCAGTGAATAGGTTAACATCATTCTCAGATTATTATTAGTAAAGATAGCAGTCCCATAGCAAATGGGAAGAAAAAAAAACCCAACCCATGCACTGCTTGGGTAAGATATTTCTTTCCTTAGGCATCTCTCCTGGGAAGACCTTGGTACTCATAAATGAATCTGCCGCCTACCTTGTGTACCTTCATTTTAATGTGGGGATTGAGGAGGAGCCAGCTATCGGAAAACGAGCCAGAGATGGATGCATTGGAAAGTTGCCACTAATTACTGTGGCGGCTGACAATTAGCTGTTGTTAAGCCTTTCCTTGCAAGTTCTCAACCATGCATCAGGAAACAAAAACAAGGACCTGGAGAGAGACAAGAGCTGTCCTTGTGATGATCTTGTAAAAGCAAAAAAAAAAGTTCTGGGTGGTTGTTATTTCGTTGATCTTACTAAAAGCAGAACATAGAGTTGATTCTGACATGGTTCCTTTCTAGCGGAGCAGGCAGGATTTGATGGACCCGGAAGCTCTTTGTTTTTTTGCTGTCAGGCTCTGTCACAGTCTGCAAACTTCTTACGCCTCTTACCTATAAAACAGGTTTGAGGCTACCTTTCTTTGCAGGAAAGCTGTAAATCAGTAACGTCTGCAAAGTATTATTGTTGATATTAATCTTAGAATTCTTAACAGAAATTAAGATTTAATGAAAATAAGAATAAAAAGATTCAAAGAAATCTTGCAGTTGTTTTCTCATATTTGCCTTCAGGGTCTTCTGACTTTGTTTTTACTTTGGCAGTGATGAATAGCACCAAGCCTTTTGCAAGTGTCTCAAGGGTGNGCCAGTTCTCAACCATGCATCAGGAAACAAAAACAAGGACCTGGAGAGAGACAAGAGCTGTCCTTGTGATGATCTTGTAAAAAGCAAAAAAAAAAGTTCTGGGTGGTTGTTATTTCGTTGATCTTACTAAAAGCAGAACATAGAGTTGATTCTGACATGGTTCCTTTCTAGCGGAGCAGGCAGGATTTGATGGACCCGGAAGCTCTTTGTTTTTTTGCTGTCAGGCTCTGTCACAGTCTGCAAACTTCTTACGCCTCTTACCTATAAAACAGGTTTGAGGCTACCTTTCTTTGCAGGAAAGCTGTAAATCAGTAACGTCTGCAAAGTATTATTGTTGATATTAATCTTAGAATTCTTAACAGAAATTAAGATTTAATGAAAATAAGAATAAAAAGATTCAAAGAAATCTTGCAGTTGTTTTCTCATATTTGCCTTCAGGGTCTTCTGACTTTGTTTTTACTTTGGCAGTGATGAATAGCACCAAGCCTTTTGCAAGTGTCTCAAGGGTGTAGTTAGTTAGGAGTAACGATTGAGCTGGAGCTGGCAGGTATCTCAAGGCTTTTGTACAGAAGCTAATTTGCCCCCAACCCCTCAGGAATCGGACCTGCTCTTTCTCTGGAAATGACTTTTACATTGCCACGACAATGATGATTTTGATTAGAAAGGCCAGGCAACACAATTATTTCTTCCTTGTCAAAGGAGCTGTCGAGGAAGAAGACGTTTTTATACGAGAGCTTGCATTTCAGACAACGTTATTCAGGCAGCAAGGCCCAGAGCATCTTCCAGAGTAGTTTATACAAGTACGACCCAGGCTTTGCACTGACTTGGGTCTCTGTATAATTCCATTGACTTGGAAGGAGTGACATGTAATCTCTAGACAGATCTCGAGTCCGTTTTAATATGCATCTCTGATCTATAATACATGCGCAGACACGGCCATCCTTTTGCTTACCACTGAAAGCAGCTATATCTGGGACAGAAAGTGGCAGCTGCTTGACAAATGTAATAGAGTAGGTATTATAAAAAGAACCAAAGTGAATTTCCTCTTCTTAAAACCGATTAAAGCAAAAGCAGCATTGCCAATGTTTCTTGCGAGCTTAATGCTGCTTTGCAGGGGTGTCTCGCTTGGATGCTTTGCTGTCCCTGTACCTATTCTTAGCCCGTTTACCAAAAGCTGTTGTGTGCATATTGAGGGAGTGCTGTGTTAACTGCTACTGTGTATGGACTATTTGTAAGTTTATGAGAGCCTTTGGGGGAGGGAGGGGATTATACCCGAGCTCTTCCATCACCTTCCCCTGCTTTTGTGCTTTATGAATCTGTAGGAAATAGAGGTTGATGTTTCTGTAGTATCTGAGCGTATCACAGTGCTTCTGTGAGGTAGGGAAGTACTGCCCAGTACTTACTGACCCTGACTTTTGGATTTGGGGTTCGTGACGTGGTTGAACTGATTCCGTAGCTTGCTGCTGGAAGGGATGGCCTTGGTCCCTTTCCCTCTTTCAGCTATGCAGTCCTCGTCATTTATATGATGTCTCAGTGACGTGATTCAGTTTGATAATCCAACAGCAAACTGCTTGTGGGTTTTTTGGGGGGAGGCGGGGGGGTTCCCTTAGCAGTAGGATGGGGGGGGAAGTTGCTAGGTGCCCCTTCTCCCCTTTTCTTACTGTTAGCTTACTGTCTTAATGTTCCTGCATTAGGATATTCCTGTCTTGAGTCCAACCTGGCTCTCCCAAGATGTGAGATATGAGCATTGGTAGTGCCCGAGGAGGAGACCCGCTCACTTGGCAGGGAGTATCTCTGTATTTTGATGTTTTTACCCAGCTCTGGTACTCTGAATTTTGCTGCCCCAAGGCTATGAGGGATAGATGCCCGGTTCAAGCTGACACATTTCTGTTACTCAAAAGGCAAAGTGAGAGGCAGAGCAGCAAGAAGCTGGGCTTGCTGCTCCTTTGCTGCTGGAGGGGATGGTAGGGATGGGTACCTGCTACTTAGGGAGGGCAATGCCTGTATGTGCTCGGCCCCTTCCCCTGGCAGCGGAAGTGCTGAGCACTGGCTGAGCACTGTGAGGCTTGGGCAGGTGTGGAATGGGTAGCGGGACAGTGACACAGCTGCTGTGCTGTGTCAAAGGTCTGCTCCAGCACTCTTTTGTCTTTATTGCAAATCTGGAGTCTGTTCAGGACCAACAAGGGTAATTTAATGAAGCTGGGGGACTTGTTATAAATGAACGCGCTGAATGGACAAGAATGGTTCGCTGTTGTATATGACTGTGAAGGTCACTAGAATAGGATGCTCATTTTTCAGTTCCTGCGTGCTGCTGGGTGAAACCGAGGTTTGTGCTGACACATGCAGTTCCTGTTAATGGGGACTGGAGTTGCACTGAAAGAAGAAAATGCCCCGTTTTGAAGGCTGCTTGGCACTGAGACAAATGGAAAGACGTGGTATTGGTACAAATCTTTTCAGACTTTGGTGCATCTTTTTATTGGCTGACTTTTTATTCTGAGGGGTCTTCTTACTACGCCTTCTGCTCCTCTGTTATGAGAAGTGAAATTAATAGTCTCCTGTATTTCCCATACATGGGAAGGAATGTCTTCATTCTGGCCCAAGTTGAACTGCAGATGAGATCTGTTTTGAGAACTGTGTTATGCTAAAGCAGAGTGAGAGGAAGAGGAAACAAACAGTTGTGTAGCCTACTCGCTTTGAAATGTAGTTTTAATGGTTCCCTGGTATTTGTATAATTATTTAACTGGCTATGCGATACTTGGGATTATTACTCTTTCAGAGTGATAACTAGAGCAGTAAAGATGTCTTGTTAAAGTGAAAAAAGAATCAGCATATGTTGTTTTCAGTATTGCATTTTAGTAATTGTTTGCAATGACCTTTTGGAATCTCAGAGAGAAAATTTGTTTGCTTGACTTTCTCCCAGATCAGCTCCTGGCTATCTCGATGTAGAGCAGGATTGAATTGTTTTGGGTTTTTTTTTTAATTACATTCTGACAGCAAAGCCTATTCTTCTGTGTGTGTTACAGTTCTGGCTTTTTTAAAGGTTAAGCTGTCTTTAACAGGACTTCCACAGATGTAGTTTTCTGAAACTTTGCGTTTTTTTGTGGTTGGGGTTTGGGTTTTATTTTGATCCAGAATTGCTTGTCCTTGGTGTTATTTCAAAATTTTTTTTTTTTTTTTTTTTTTAATCTAAGGAGAAAATTCTCACTGTATTTTTGAATGTCTAGAGGTGTGATGATGAAAGGGCTGTGGCTTGTTGTTGGATTTTGCTTGGCTTTTTGGTTTGGTTTTTTTGGTCGGTTGGTTGGAGTGTTGTGGGGTTTTTTTAATTAGCTTAACAGTCTGTAATGTGATTAGGTCATAGAACCTTACCAGGTTTAGGGAAAAAAAAAATCCTTTTTTTTTTTTTTTTTTACAGAGTTTTAGCAAAAGTCTTGTGAAATCTTGTTCCTCGATGTCACTGGATTGTGGTCACAGGCCACTGTGGGTTTGGTATGTAGGACAATGTCAAACATCTGAGAGGGCCTCACTCCACACAAACTGTGTGTCTGTGTGAAACCTGCTCTTCTCAGGGACGAGACCAATGGTTCTTCCTTTTACCCTTTTGAAATGTCTCTTCCTCTTTCCTCTCTAAAATCTGACAACTCTTGAGATTGAAGGGTCGGAAAAACAGATTGTGTGAAATGTCTCAGATCAACTCAGCATTTAAGTATAAGTTTTCACATGAGAGCCCATTGCACTGTGTGTTTTGCAAAGCTGTACTTGGGGAGGCTGTGAGAGCCTGGTCCTTCAAATACACCAAAGAAAGCTCTGTGAAACAAGCGTCAAAGAGCAGGTGCTGCAAAATTAGGGTTCTGCCAAGTTTTGAGAAACAAAATTGCACTGACGGAGATCTGCATCTCTCAAGGGAAAGTAAGTCTCCAAAATGAGTGTCCAAGCTGGAACAAGAGAACAGACGCTGTAAATATCTCTGGTAGCTCAGTTTGCAGCTGGTCCTTCCCTGCCTCTCAGTCTGGTCCATTAAGGCAGCGTGGTATCTAGAAGGACTTAAAGGCTGGAGTTGTTTGCATAGATGACAGGAATGAGTGGAAGAATCAGATGCGACCCAACTGCATGTCTCCTTAGATCCATTGAACTGGAGCTGGGTGAGCAGAACCATGTGTGATTTCAGCCCCCTAATCAGGCTGGGGCTTGCACATTGTAACTTGAAAAAGTGGGCTTTTCATCCTTGAATCTGAATAGACAGACCTGAGGGGTACTCTGTATTTCCTGCTAAATTCTAGATAAGATCTTCTACTGTTTGAACTTGCAAAGCAGTTTAGGTGTGTGCTTCCCTGCTTGCAGGGCTCCTGCAAAGAGTTTGATCCACGCCTTCATTTTGTTGAGTCTGTTAGGAATGAATGATGTTCCTCAAGCTGTGAACACAAGAATGGTTTAGCTTTAAAAAAAAAAAAAAAAAAAATTAAAAAATCCCCTGCAAACAGATGATGTCATGCCCAAGCTCCATGTTTAAACAGTAGCTAATTTGCCCAGGGATAAACCAGAGTTAAATCTGTCAGGCTTCTAATTCCCCGATTCAGCAGAGCTTTGTTCTTTGGGCTTTCAAATGCAGCATACCTATGTGTGTCCACTGCTGTCGATGTGATTTCCTTCAGCTTTTGTAGCTAAGGAGTTTGTCCAGGGGTGAGAGAAAATGTTGCTATAAACCTTGAGATGTATCTCTTTGTTTTTAAGTTTTACTTAGTGACTGAATTTAAAAAACAAAACAAAACAAACAAACAAACAAAAAAACCAAACCAAACCCGACCAGAACAAAACCATCTCTTCGGGTGAGCTGCAGCACTGCAACAGTCTCTTGAGTTTGGATCTTGTATCTTTGCAGGCACCTTCCTTTCACCAAGCAAGGCTAGCTCCCTGCAAGGTCCCAGGAACACTGCTGGGTGGGTGGCTCCACGCTCTGCAGCTGGTTTGGGCTCCGCACGGACTGTTTACTTGGTGTTTGGACTCTCCTCTCCCAGACAGTTATGTACAAAACAAGGAACGCTTCGTTTTCACACATGCAGCTTTGTTTTTATGAGCAGCTTTCTCTGCTGGTGGCAGCTCTGACCCGTGTAATGCTTTGTATCTGCTGACAGGAGGGGACTTAGTGTGGTTGGTTGTGTAAGAGCGTGGTTTGTATCAACACTTCCCCCCCTGCTCCCCTGGGATGCTCTGTGTATTGGGATTTTTCACTGACCTATTCCTTTAATCTTCAATTTTGGCACCACTTCCCAGGGCTCATGAGAGCAAAGAACTTTGTCAGCTAGCAGGATGAACCAGCACATGCAACAGGGTTAGAGAGATCCAGAAGCTTTAGTATCTGCCTGCAATCACGGAGGAGGAGAGACGATGCTATCGTGAGAAAATGAAGTGGCAGTTTAAGGAATTGCTTCTATTTTCTCTAGTTTTTTATATTGAAAAAGGAAAAATGTCAGTCTTCTAACTTGGAGCCGCTTCACATGAAAGTTGACACCTATTTCTTTGCTCTGTCATTAACCAACTTGGCATGCTGGGTGGTTTCAGCAGTTTTTCTTCCTCTAAACAGTGCTGGCAGAAAACTCTGAGAGCGAGTTGCGCTGACGCTGCGCTTGGTCTGGAGATGTTGCTCTGGAAGACAGTCACTTTGGGAGAGATCACATCTGTGAAGAGACGTTGCTGACTCACAGCATTGATATCTGCTGGGATGTGCTTGTTTTAAACAACTGGATTTCAGAAGCTGATAAAAATTGCAGAAGGGGGTGGGAAGCTGCGAGACTGTCCTGCAGTTGACGGTTTCTTATTTTTTCCATGGTTTCTGTTGAAAACTAAAGAGTAAGAGTAGTGGGCCGGTTGCAGTTTATGGCGAAGTTGTCCTTGATCTGTTCTGTTTATTATTTTATTCCTCGCACTCTGCTTGCTGACTTGACTTCTTCCTCTTTGGCATTATTTTCACATAAATCCTTTTCCTCAGAATTTCCTTGTTCTCTGCCAGCTGTGGAGCAGCTGTGAAGATACCAGAAAACATTAACTGCTCTCAAGAACTGCTCAGAGATGCATGGTTTTGCAACGGAGACTGGATTTAGCTGGAGCTCCTTGTATGGGCTGAACTGCCCTATAGCTAGCAGTGATGGGGATGTATTGAGAAATTGTGGACTGGTTCAGACAACAGACCTTTTGTTTGATTGCCTTAGCAACCCTGCCTCTCTGAAAGACGAGATGTACTCACTCACACATAGTGTTGTTAGCAGGAAGGCTGGTTGTTTCTCATGAAGCAGGCCTGGTTTAGAGGACTGATCTCAGGAGACACTGGTCCTTCTATTCCTTCAACCTCTTTTTTTTGACAAAGAAGCCAGAAGTTGTCCGTGGTTATCTAGTGTTTGTCCCCCAAATCCCAAGCAGTGTGTCCTGCTGTCTCTCATCCTTTGCTATATCTGCTCCTTTGGGCACAATGCGCTGAATTTAAATAAACTGTAGTCCTTGCTAAATATCTGTCAAATATTGACTTAGTCTGTGGCGTGAGCTGACTCAGCTGAAATTAATGGTGTAATTCTAGCTTGTTTGGCACGTATGTATAGGCAGTTTCATTGCAGATGGTAGAAGAAATTAAGATCTTACCTTGACTCTATCTCAAGGGGAGGAAAGAGAAGCCTCGGGCTTATAATGGCAGTAAGGAAAGACTTGGCGGAGACGTGGGGGGGAGTGTTTGTAAAGATGTTATTTGTGGGTGATAAAAACTCTTCCTAATGAGTGAGGTCATAACACAAAATTGAGGAGTTGTTGTTAATTGTGTGCTATTATAGATGTCTTGAAATGATCTCCTGCGTTCTGGTCCATTGCCATACCCCTGGGATAATCTTTCTTAATCTGTTGAAAATTAGATCCAAAAAAATGAGACAATCTGCCTGGTTTCGGCATAGATCAGCAGACACGGTGCTGGTATCTGCTGGCTTTGCGTGTTCTGTGGAAGCTTTACCCTCTGCGGAGGTAAAGGCATCTAGAAAAAGACCGTGGCATCTCCTTTCCTTGGGTTGAGGAGATATGGACAGCTCCATGTGTTTTTGAGATGCTACTGCAAAATGGCAAAGCACTGACGTCTGTCTCCAAGCAGACAAAGAAATGGAGATGCAAAAAGGTGTCTGAAGTCATACGAGTCATCCAAATGAGCTGATGGCAGAACTGGAGCTAAAATGTGCAACTCTCCTTGTGTTTCAGAGCTACCGTGCAGCCTGTCCTTCAAACTCCTGGGAAGCTTGTGGGTTTCTGAGGTTATCTTTGAGGGGGTTGTTGCTGGCATAAATAAATCTTAGGTTTCAAAACAATAAAGATGCTGCTTTGGGACCAGTCCTCCTTGAGTGACTGCAGGGATCTCACTGCTGGTACTGTGAATCTGGTGGAAGCTTATGTAAATGGTGAGCTCATGAGTTGTTTTTTTTAAAGGTGCCTTTTTTTCTCTTCAGCTTTTTGCTGCACTTTTGATGCAGGCAATAAGATCGCCGTTGTAGCTTTCAGCTTTGTGGGAGCTTTGTGCCTACAGTTGATCAGTTCCTAGCTGATCTTCAGTAGCCCAGAGAGTGAATGTAGTGCAGCAAATTCATTATATGCTAAAATATTTATCGTATTACTGTAAAGGTCACTGATGGCAATGAAAGCTCAGTACAATACAGTCCTGAATCTTTCCAAAGATGGTGTTTGTCACCACTGTCTTTTGAGAGCAGTGTCTCTTAAAAGTACCTGGAATAACTTGTCCTTGGCCCATGCTTTTTGAGGTATGTGCTTGGATCCTCCATAGGTCAATAAATAGCTGTTATACTGCATCTGAAAGTTAACAGCTGTATTCAATTTTGTTGTACATACTCTCACAGGCAGGCATGAAGCGTAGAGCAAGAAAGGAGTCTTAATTTAACCTTGTACTTTTTTGCTTAAGTAATTTGCAGAGTTGTATAATAAAATCTCTGTGATCTTATTTCTGTTAAGATTATAGTAATCTAGAATTGTTATTAATGCTGAAGGGCATTTTTGCTCCTACGTGTGTAGGAGTGAATTACTTGTTGCATGACACGATTTGGAAAGATAGCAATGAAGAGGCTTCTCAGCAATGAGGTGGGCTGTGATTTGCCTTCCCCTGAACCACAAAATGAAGTATCATTTGGCAAATGGATTCGGGACCGCGAGGAGCCTCTCAGACCATTTTCACAGGTGCATGAGTGGTGGTGCGTGACTGTTCCCTGTTGGAGGGCCCTGAATGGTGTGGGATATATGACTGACCTATTTGCTGGTAGTTTTAGCATCTGGCTAGGATTAGTTCAGCCAGCTGATACCCAATTCCTTCTTATACTGGTATGTCTTTAAGCAACAGTTAGATGATTGGATGCTGAGGAGCATTTTGGAGTCTGGCCTTGCAGATACAGCTCGTTAATTGAAGCTACACTCGCTGTCAAGGCTGCCTTTTTAAGTTCTGCTGGCTGTCCTAATGATATTCCAGTCTCTCTGGCTTCTCATTGACTGCAGATGAAGCGCTGACTGCAGTCTGCCTCTGATCCTCACTTTGTTAGACGGGGACTGCGGTGCGTCTGCCAAGCAGCGGCTGCTGGCATGCACACTTGTCACCTGTGGCCACTCCTCTTGCTGTGATGGGCTCTTTCCTCGTCGCACCGAGAGTTTTGCTAATTGGAAGTGAGCATTGAAGGGGCTGCGTTTATTGTTCGGTGTCACGAGTAAGCTCTTTGCCGGAGTGTGCGTTTCAGGCAGCTGCATGAGGTTCAACAGCTTTGTCTGTCATGATCAGACAGATCTCTAGATAATCTAGCAAATCTCTTGATTATGAGGGTGGAAAATAATATGCTTTGATTTACAGATGTTGCTGCACAAAAACTGCTTCTGTGAATTCTCTGAACGGCAATATCAGGGTGTGTTTGGCATCTGCAATTTCTGAGTACATCCATTTTCTGAACATATCCTGAATTTCTGCATAGTTTTCTGGACAGTGTGTGCAGTTGCTCACATGTCTAACATGGACAGCCGTTTTACAGACAAGCAGATTATTAATAATTGTTCACTAGCATTTCAGGCCAAGCTGAGGGATTACTTTGGGTCAAGAGTCCTTGAAGTTTACGGTAAAAAAAGTCAAAGGATGATAGAGGCTATTGGTGTTTGTCTAATTTTACAGGCAGGGTTGAAAAAGGGAAGGGGATGAAGCATATTTTGAATTAAATCTTCTAAACACCTTTTCCTTCTCTTCCTTAGGAAGTTGTAGACAAACTTGAAACCATTTTCCAGTATCTGTACCTCTATGAGCGGTGGAAGGGGGAAAGAGATGCAGCAGGCAGGCGTATCTCGCCATCTGCAGCTCATGGTGGCTGTTCTGGTGAGGGTGCACCAGCAGCAGGAGTGTTGCAGGTATTTGTGAAGGGTGTTGAAGTATTTTCTCCTTTTGGGCACAGAAGATCTCTTGGTTATAGACTGACTGACAGATAAGCAGAAAATTAGGAAATGTTTTCACAACCCTTTGTAGTTGTGGTAAGCTGGAAAAAAGAGATCTTGTGGCCTCTCTCTCTTGGCTGTGTGGTAGACCAGATTGGGAAGTGATCGGATTGAATCTAAGCTTTCTTGTTTTGCGAGGTTAGTTGTAACCTCAGTTCACTGTGCAGCCACACCATGCTTTCTCTGGGACAAGGAAGAGGAGAGATGATGGGAGGGTAGAAATACTTTCGTTTTGCTTTGAAGAGTTAATGAATTTATGGTGTTAGCTTCTTTGCTGTTTAAGGTGAGGGCAGCATTTGAGTGGGAGACATTTAGGTTGGGACTCTTTAGTACAGATGAAGTTGTCTACAAAGTTGTGTTTTGTTTTGGGTTGTTTTTTTTCTTTCTCTGAGGTCTGCTTTATAGTCAGTGGAGAAACCCAACCATTTCTGTAGCACAGTTCATTTCGTCCTAAGTAGACATCTTGAACCAATCAAATTTTATGCGCTCCCGAAGTGCTTGCTTCTTTTGCTAGCTGTAGAGAGAGCCAGACCAGCTGGTTTAGGTGTATTGGTAATCGGCTGTGGCCCACCGCGACACCTTATTGAATGAGAAGTGGCTTACGCAAGGCCAACCCTTGGGTGCTGGGCAGTTTTGGAGACTGTACAAACTCCTTGTAGTTGCAACTTCCTCCTTCTCAGAAGAAGGAAGAGCTGATGTGGTCGCTGGATCCGAGTATACCATGTGGTAGCAGGTCTGAGGTTTGAAGCATGTTTCTGGCCATTTTAGTGAGAGTCGTCGTGTGATGGTTCAAATATCAATGAAGAAAGTTGAAGGGCTTTGTTTTACTCTCCTGACCCTGGAAAGATTGGCCAGTTTGTCAGCTGTGATCCATCCACAAGGGAAAGGTCCAGCTAGATGGAGTGATGTCCTGGTAGCAAGTTTGGAGGGGTCTTACTGCACTAGCAAAGGAGGGAACAAGATAGTGCAAAGGGTCTTTCCCCAGTGATTTTTGTATCTCTGATCAGATGTGCATTGATGAAGGAAATCACACTGAAAACGACCACAGAGCTTTTTGTTTTAACTCACTAACTTGAGCCTAGATCATACAAAGCAAACCCTCTGAGCTAGTGAAGGGGGTTTTGTGGAGGAATAAAGCTTATTGTCAGCTGCGGTGTTCAGACCCTTGGGAAATTGTGACCATTGTCTGGGCTATTATTGCTTAATAAAAGCTTTGCATTTCTTCATTCATGGTCTTGAAAATCTGCTTCTGTGCTTTTAAAAATAACTCAGCGTGAGCCACAATTGGGAGCATTCACAGAGGAAATTCTTCAGCTGTTTAAAACAAAGTGAAGGGAGGGAAAAAAGCCCTCCTTAAAGTACTTTTACTTGTCCGTGAAGAGAGAGTGTGTCGGAGTCATGCTTCCACTATCTGGAGGAAGCACAGTGGGGTGAGAGCCCGGTTCTGCTCCTGCTGAAGGTTTGTTTGCCTGCAACCCTTCAAGGATTTTGGGTCTAGTGCTATCCCAGCTGGGGAAACTGGGCCGGTACTGGGCCGGACGCACTGAATGCATCCTCTTGGGATGGAGGGGATGGTGTACCTCTCGTGAATGAGTAGCTCTGGGCAGGTGGGTGGACTAGCATTCACTGCTGAGGTTGATGCATTTTGTGCTTGATGGAAAAGGCAGCAAAATGTTTTTCTTTCTGCTTGTAATAGAGGCCACTTCAGAAAGAGTAACTTTTGGCAAACTTGAAACTCTATTACGCGCTGAAGGATGTGCACTATTTAGGGCACCCGCTACTGCAGGCTCTGCACTGGCTTTGGGGTGCTGTCTCAGGGTAGACACTGCTGCAGGCTATGATGGGGGTCACTAGTGGGGGGCAGAAATGGAGCCAGCACTTGAAATGGAGCCAGCATGTATCACAGCTGGCCTCACTGCTGTTGGGATACTGGGCAGGGGCGTTTTGGTTGCTTTGCTTTTCTTTTTTTTTTTTTTTTTTTTTTTTTTTCTTTTTTCTTATGAACCAGCCAGCGCTGGGGTGGGGAAGGGGGCAGAGGAGGGGGTGCTATGGGCTCTGCAGTGTGCATCAGCCCTGAAGTTGGCTTATCTGTAGTTTTTTTTCTCTTCCCAGCTTCTGCTTGAGGCTGTAGCCCTGCACGGAAGCCCCTGAACTATTTTGCAAATCCAGTTTTGGAGGTTTGTTTCTTTCCCTGTGTGTGTTCTTGGGTTTATTTTCCTTCTTGTGTGGAAATAATTATATTGCTTGTTTCTTACGTTCTGGCTTTGACTGTGAGGAGGAATGTATTCGGGGTTTTTTTTGTTTGTTTGTTGTGGCGTTGTGTTTTTTTTTCCTTCTACAGCAAGCGGTGCAGTTTCTGCTGTTCAAATATTCTGGACAGCAGTTGCTGCCCACGTACAGCACAGAAATGTGTGTTTAGTGGTTGCGAGGCATGCTTGCTCTGGGTGTGCCTTCTTGTTTTGTTCAGTGCAAGTGTCCACGTATATGACTGGCCATAATTTATCACTGTAAATGATATCTCCCTAGCTTAATGACATTAGTAATCTGTGCTTTGTGCAGGGCAGAATTATGTACATTGACTCTTGAAGTAGATTTTGAAGTAAGTTTTCTCTTGGAGCTGCGTGTTTCTTGTAGGATAGAGGCTGCAGCGTGAGGAGCGAGCTGTCTGGGATGACACTGGGCTGCATCAGTGCTGTAGAAGACACTTGGTAGTGAAGAGGCTGATGGCTGGGTGTTGTGGTTTAACCCCAGCCAGCACCTAAGCCCCACACAGCCGCTCGCTCACTCCCCCGCAGCGGGATGGGGGAGAGAATCAGAAGAGTAAAAGTGAGAAAACTTGTGGGTTGAGATAAAGAGTTTAATAGGTAAAGCAAAAGCTGTGCATGCAAGCAAAGCAAACCAAGGAATTCATTCACTGCTTCCCATGGGCAGGCAGGTGTTCAGCCATCCCCAGGAAAGCCGGGCTCCATCACGCGTAACGGTGACTTGGGAAGACAAACGCCATCACTCCGAATATCCCCCTGCTTCCTTCTTTGTTCCACAGCTCTATATGCTGAGCATGACATCGTACGGTATGGGATATCCCTTGGGTCAGTTGGGGTCAGCTGTCCCAGCCGTGTCCCCTCCCAACTTCTCATGCCCCCCCGTCTGCTTGCTGGTGGGGTGGGGTGAGGAGCAGAAAAGGCCTTGACTGTGTGTAAGCACTGCTCAGCAATAACTAAAACATCCCTGTGTTATCAACACTGTGTTCAGCACAAATCCAAAACATAGCCCCGTACTAGCTACTATGAAGAAAATTTACTCTATCCCAGCCAAAACCAGCACACTGGGATATCAGCTCAGTTTTACCACTGAAATAGGAAACGAATTTAGGCAGAATATGCCTCTTCTGTGCCTCAGTTTCTCCACTGGAAAATGAATACAGCGTGACTTGCATTTTCACTGTGCTGGACAGCTTGCAGACTCTTCAAACTCTGCATAATGAAGTCAGAAAATGGACAAAAACAAGAGAGAAATACCTTAACGAGAGAGAAATTGGAGAGAAATACCTTAACTCCAAGGCGTGGTGAGATCCCAGCGCAAGAGAGCAGTGAAAAGCCTAGTGTTGGTGTGTTTCCAAGCTGTCTTCAAGCAAACACTGCGATACCTTAGATACAGTGTGCTGCGAAGTTCAGCATTAGTTGGACCTTTTGCCTGCAGGCAGCGCTGAGAGCAGCTTCTTTCCTTAGAAAGAAGGTTAGAAAGGGTTTGTGAGTGTGTCCGTGTTCATTAGGAGCAAGCAGGAGTTACTCTTCCTCCACCTTACTGCCTTCTGTGGTATCTGTGATATGCACAGGCATACGCGATGCAAGAGAATGGGGGCAAGACACAGCCCTGCAGTAGTTAAATCCTGTCACACCTTTGTGTGGATTGGCATTACTTGAAATTTTCTAGGTCATGTGCACCATTAAACTGATTTGCATGCTTGTGCTTGAAGAATCTGCTGTGCCTATTTTCATTTATATCCATGTGACTGATCCAGGGCCATGTGTTAAGAATATAACTGCTTTTTATTTTTTTTCTCTTTAACTGTTGGTGTCTAAATATACCTGATAAAAATGCAGACTGGAGCTCTTTAATGAGGCGATAAGTCATTCCTGCCTCTCTTCTTTTTAAGACAAAACCACCTCACACATTGGCTTCCTTTTGTATGGACTTCTGCTTTGCATTTCTACACATTCATCATAGCATGAAGCCTCTCACAAAAGGCAGTAAGAAAAGACTGCTGAACAGACCGTTTTGGTGTGCATAAACCTGAACTCTTGCAAAGGGAAACCCTCAGCGTTAGCAGGGGAAGCCACAGGCTGTGTGTGAGTGCATGTGATGATAGAAAGTGTTTTGGGGAAAAAGGAAAAAAAATAGTGCCGAGTAAGTTTAATTAAGTTAAGAACAGGAGCCATTAGGAAGCAGTTTGCAAGGGGAGATATTTCCAGTTTTGTTCCTTCCCTTTGCAAAATTCAAGTGATGGAAAATCTTTTTTATCGCTGGCACCTAACTTCTTGGTTAAAGTCAGCGGTCAAGGTTGTGTGCAGCAACGTGTGAGTGGCAGCTGGGCTGTGTGTGTCACTGCTGGGCATGGATGTGCGGATACACCGTTTCTGATTTTGAACCTTTGTTTCTGGGAGGAAATAGCTTTGCTACAGGAACAGCTCTGGTTTGCAAGCACACTGCTGCGCACGCTGCTGCAGCAAATGTACCGTGGTTGTGGTTTGACAGCTGAAGTTAGAATACAACTGCTAAATCGGATTATGCTTGCACATGGTGGCTGGGTGTGAAATCCCGGGTGGCTGAGTGGCACTGTCACCGATGCACCACTGTGCAGTTGCACAGTGCGTTTTCTGGAGCGGCAGAGTCATCTCCCCAAGTTGCCATGCCTGAACGCTCGTTTGCGTCCCAGCGCTGCCGCTCGCCGCTTCTGCCAGGACATCTGTTCTCAGGCTTGTACTGTGAACTGCGTTGCTGAAATGTCCGAATCAGGGAAAAGAAAAGATGTGCTTGTTTTGGAAGGGCTTCTTCCTTTTTTCACTGATCACAGGTTGATCCCGCATGCAGTCCGTGTGGTGACGAGCTCTAAGTTGAGGCCTTGGTCTCCTTTTGCTAGAGAAGACCCACCATGTGGCTACACACCAAGACTTGCTTCACCAGGCTTATAGAGGAAGAGAAGGGGGAGAGGGGAGCCTTAGCAATTCCAAGTTGTGGTCGAGGATTGAAAGCCAGCGTTTTGGTGTATAAAACAATAGATCTGTTTGTAATTGTTTAACCGTGAAGTATGGCAGAACAGCTGGAAAAGAAGTTGATGAGTCCTCTTAAATGCCGGCCCACATGAAAAGTTTCTGAGAGAAGGTAGTCAGGGTTGCGTTCTTTAATTTAATGACCTCTTCAGATGGACAGTCAAACTCTACTAATGAAATTTAGTAGAGGGCCTTGCATAATAAGAGGTGCTTTATTTACAGGCTGCACATTCATGCATAGAGATTGAGGCACAATGATAAATTATTTAACTGTAGATATCCGAAGAAGTGAGCCAGGCGCCTGCTGGGCCGCGTTGTCTCTCTGCTTCCCAGCTTTGCGTGTCCTCTCACTGGCTAATTCACAAAATCCAGCCATTTGCAGAAGTGGTCTCTTGGTTATTGATGTTAATTAGCGAGGTTCTGCTCTATGACTGTTCCTGTAGTATGCACTTTCAAAACATACAAAGTGCTAAGCTCTTCACCCGCGTAACGAGCATGTATATAGCTATATTGTTAATTAGCAGCATCCCTCCGAGGACGTGTGCTTCTCTTGGGAATGGTAGTTTTGGTGTTTAGCTGCTTGTGGTAGGTAGAGCAAGTCCCCTCCGAGACTCACTTGCAGGCTTGTGCCGTAGTCAGGTTGTCAGATTTTTGGCCTTTGTTTTAATCATTAGTTTCTCCTCTGTACATTCTACTTACTAAACAGTGCAGTTTCTAATATTACTTATTTTCAGATTTGCCATTAGTACCTTGTTGTAATCAGTGCCGACAAAGCACCTGACTTGATATATGCTCCAGGTAGGGGTCAGGATTTAAGTGTTCTTCAAAAAAAGCTTTTATGCTAAAAGAATGGTACTCCTTGTGGTGACAACAGTTTTATATCTCTGCCTCCTAATAACCATCATGCGATAACACTGTCTTCCTCTGTTCCAATGAGAAATTTCCCCCTGAAAATGTAGAAGTGCCATTTGTTCTGCAAAGTCCAGTCAGGGCTTTATTATTGCTCTGATTTAATATCCTTGCTGATGGGATGCTCCTGTTGTAGGTGTAACATCTCTGAGAGATACCATCTCTCTACAACTTGGTAGAAAAACTTCCTCTCCCCACCCCTTGTTTTAACACCGAGGGCAATAGAATGGAAGAACATGATACTCTCTGCTGTACAGGTAAATAATATGGCTGTAAATGAGAACCAAGTTATACTTCAATTTTTATGTGTGTTCAGGATAAAAAAGCAATGTGAGATCAGCAGGTCTTTCCAGAAGAGGAGGGTTGTTCTCAAATATGTATGCTTTGTCCCTAGTTTTACGCTTTCAGTATCATCCAGAAAACTCTTGGTTTTGCCGTTTGATTATAATTTGCATTTAGATTGGCAGCCTGAAGGGGAGTCGCTTGCAAGGGGAGAGGAGGCTATATGGCTCGAGCCTCTTGCAGATCTGCCTGAAAGTAATGGCATTTACATAAAAACCATTAGCTCTGTTATTGATAAACATGAAAGGCATCCATTTCATTTAATTTTCTGATGAGGAGTCTTTAATATAAGCGTACAATAGCACTGCAGTAGTAACGTTCCTGCCCCCCATCCCTCCTTACTGACCTCTTGTTGTTTTAAGGGCAAGTTTTGATTGGGATTTTGTTGGTAGGGAGATGTGGAGTTATTTCTATTCCAATTCACTGAAGTAGCCAGTTGTCTTGCTACATTGTAGGGAATTATTTAATGCTCATCTTAAGAGGTGTCTCTATTAATTGAGTGGGGATTTAATGTCTCCCTGAAGCATAATCGGTCTGTGCGTGATGTATACTAACATGTATGTCTAGCAACGGGTTTTCCCTTTGTCTGCGTCCCAGCACCATTCTGTGGGTAATCTTTTGCTTAATCAAAATGGGTTTAAGCAGAAGTTCAGTGGCTCCTTATTAAGGGGATGAAGCGAGTTGAAACAACAAATATATTAAAGGAACTTCTTCGGTGCACGCTAGATCGCATCCCTTCTAACCCTTCAGGACTGTGTCTTGATGCAGTAGTTTTTGTGGCCAGTGAGGAAAAATTTGTTTCCCTGTGTAATGCTCTCGACCACATGTGTAATGGTGCATTGGTGATCAGCATGTGTCACAAAGAGCTGTGTTTCACTGTCTCTGTAGTAACGGGGTTTTGTGTAGCTGTTGCTGCTACTCTCTTATATAAACATCTTGCTTTACTCTTGGGTTGGATCAGGTCTGACCTTCTTGAGAACCTCCAGAGGCAGCCGGTGCCATAGTTGTTTTCAAACATCACAGCATTTGCTTGAGAGACCTTGCTGTGAGCTTTGCAAGCTCTTTCAGTTCTTGACCTCAGTGGGGGGGGGGGGTGTGTGTGTCTGTGTCTGGTTTGCATTGCTTAGCTGGACTACTTCTTGATTTTTTTTTTTTAATTTTTTTTTGGTCACTTTGTCTATATTTACAATTTTTTTCCTCTCTAACAGGCTCCAGACAAATGAGTAGAGTTGGGTACAGAAGAGGGACAGATTCCAGTTTTCCAGTTGATCACCTTGTACAGTGAGTACCTTAATACTTCAAGAATAAGATTTTCTGTAGTGCCTAATGTTGGCTTAAAATGGACTTCACTGGGGAGCAGCATTAAGTCTGCATGCTTGGACAATGTTGTCCTAGAAATACAAGCTCCCTTGGCTTAACTCTCTTGTTTTGGGAGAAGCAGATGTTGTCGGCTCCAGCTCCTTTTATCTGAAGTGGTAAATTTTATTCTTATCCCACTTCCAGTAGTGTGCACGTTTCAGCAGAGCGGAGAACTGATGCAGTTATGTCTTGTACCCGCTCAAGGCTAAAGGTGTTGCCACATAATTTAGCAACGTATCATGTGTGGCTTCCTGTGCTGTGGAGCAGAGGAGGCTCTAGGGTCAGGAGAGCAAAGGTTCACCTCCTCTATTCCAGCCTTGTAGGAGGTGTTGAACTCAGTGAGGAGAGTGGATGAGAGACCTGCCACGGCACGTGTAGGGGTTACTCATAAAGGCATGCTGTGAAATGAGGCAAATGAGGCTTGGCTTGGCTTGTGGGCTGGAAAGGGTAAGAAAAAAGAACTGGAAAGTGTTGCCTAGTTCATGGTAAGGATGGCAGGTTTTTTTCTGAAAGTAGAGGAGAAAATTGTTATTTCATGGGGAATTTTTACACATTAAAATATCTTGCATGCATGCTAATGGGCTGTAATAATGAGCCCATGCTTTATGAGGTGTCCACAAATATTTTCAAATGTGCTACTGTGAGGGACTTTAGCTAGTAAGTACTGGTGGTTAATGGGAACATCTTGGCCCATCTGGTGCAGTGGCATAGCCAGACTGAAATAGTTAACTGCCTACTGTAGGCGTCTGCAAGCTGGGAGGACGCTTCACTTCTGGGTGTAAAATGCAGGCGCAGACATGGCAGGTGAGTGTGGGAGCTGCACTGATTGCCTGAGACCACTGCACAATTAAGTTTATTGTAACAGTCCTGGCAGGTGACTCCCCTAAGGATAATATGGGATGATGAATTTTAAAACTGAGGGTGTTCGTTAACGAAAGACAAGGACAAAATAATCCACTTTAAGAGTGGAGTGTGTCAGCAGGTTGGTTTAAATACATCCTGGGAGCAGGGCAGAGAATGCCTGTGCTTCTGTGAAAGAAGGGGAAAAAGAGGCTTGCTTTGCGGCTTCCTAACTTCTCCTATATCTGACCAGTGTAGCGTGACATGCAGGATGTCCTTGGTTCAGATGTTCTATTCCTACTTACTACAGCATTGATTTGGCCTGTTATACTTCTGGATTCAGAGCAGTCTTTTTACCCTACTTTTGTTATGTGCCAAGCGCAGTGGGGACTCTCTTCTCAGCTGGTACATGGCTACTGTAAGAAACATGATGGTGAATAATAAAACTGGAAGTAGCAGAGAGGTCATGTGAAGAACAAATTATGCCGTTATTGACCAACGGTGCCATCGTGCCATGGTCATAATCGACAGATCTAATCCCAATGTGTGTTTAGAGTCAGATCTGCTGACTTCAGTAGCTAAAATAAGTCGATACCATTGAATTCTCTTTCTCCTTGCATATCTTAAGTAGAACATAGTAAGTTGCAGCCTGACAGCTGTGCAATCCACAGAAGGCCACAGGGCTGCATAGGCTTCCCCGAGGGCATAATTTGGCCTGCAGAACACTTATTACAGCTGGTGTCGTGTGTAGCAGGCAGAGCATTGACCTTCAGAAGCTGTTACGCATTTGTGGGCCTGATGGCTGGAAGAACGAGCATAGAAACATAGAATCATTTGGTTGGAAAAGACCTTTAAGATCATCAAGTCCAACCGTACCTGTCCACCACTAAACCATGGCCCTAAGCACCTCGACTGCCCGGCTTTTAAATACCTCCAGGGATGGGGACTCGACCACTTCCCGGGGCAGCCTCTTCCAGTACTTGACAACCCTCTCCGTGAAGAAGTTTTTCCCAATATCCAATCTAAACCTCCCCTGGCACAACTTGAGGCCATTGCCTCTCGTCCTATCACTTGTTCCTTGGGAGAAGAGACCAACCCCCACCTCACTACACCCTCCTCTCAGGTGGTTGTAGAGGGCGAGAAGGTCTCCCCTCAGCGTTTTCTTCTCCAGGCTGAACAATCCCAGTTCCCTCAGCTTCTCCTCACAGGACTTGTGCTCTAGACCCTTCACCAGCTTCATTGCCCTTCTCTGGACATGATTTCAGGTTTGGAGTCCTTTTGTAGGGCAGAAGACTGTGATTAAAGCAAGAAGACTGCATGTACGAATTTAGGTCAGTAGGAGAGAGCTGAGCAAAGGGCTGTTCTTGGCAGAGAGCGGGAACAGAAGAGATGCTAGAAACACGGTCTGTGATTGCCATGGAACAGAATGGGAAAATAACCTGTTTCAAGGGAGTGCTTAACAAGTCATTCTTATGCAAGACTGTCTCTGTGGCACTAAATATCTAAATAACTGGGCTGCAGCTGGAACATAAAAATATTTTCAGGAGACTCGTCTTCAAGCATCACCTGAGGCTTCCTGGCTTGGCAGCAAAGCTAAGTATTGCGGGAAGTTGTATTGCAGGTCCCTTCCTATGAGGATGTGGCATCATCTGTATGAACATGAGTGTGGGTCTGATGCTTCCTGTGCAAGCACCGGGCTTAGCCGTGTACGTGCTTCTGTGGTCTTTGTCTGCTCACAACTGCAATTAAGAAGGCTAAGAGAGAGCAGTTAGTTTGGTATTGCAGGGAGGGTTTGTGCTGCTTGTACCTCCTGCCTGCAGTCCTCCCAAGGATCACTGGGCAGTGGGGGAGATGAATTCTTGCTTTTTGCTGCTGTTCTTCTCAGAAGATGCCATAGACTCTTGCCTGCTTTATTAAAAACTCAGAATATGGCAAACAAACACCTGAGCTGTGGGTGGCCGGTGGTCTGTCCTGTCTTCAGCAGTGGCCAGTAGAAATGGCCTTCATCTCGCATCAATTTATTTAGCTCTTACTTGAACCCACACGTGCTTTTGGCCTCTGTCCTGTTACCAGCCATTTCAAAGTTTAGTTAAACTTTGTGTGATGACCCAGCTGCTTTTCGTAACTGAACCTGCTGCCAACTAGTTTACTGTAATAAGCTCCTGTTTAGGGAATTGTTGTTTGCATGTTTGCCAATTCAGCACTGGTTTGGGTTCTGTAGATCCCTACCATGTCCCCTGTCAGAGGTCTCTCTTCCAGACTAAAACGTCCTAATTAATTCAACTGTCCTTAGAAAAGATGCTCCATGTCTTTGACCATCTTCACTACTTTCTGTCCTCTTTCCTTTTGATGGTAACTTTTGGTCATGGTACACATCTGTTTTTTCTCCTCTCGAATGTTCTTACAGTCCTACTTATTAGAAGCTTGAAAGAACCATTAGGTTTCTGAGGGCTTGTCCTTTTGCTTCAGTTCTCTGTATTTATAACCCCAGAAAAGAAACTAGGAATTTTGTATGCTCCACATAATAATAAGACATAGACTTATTTTTTTCTAAAAAGCAGAAGTTTATGTGTCTAATCTAAAGACTCTATCAGAAAAGCTATGAATAAACCTGATACATTGCAGGGCACTGAGTCACTAGAACAATATAGTATTTAACAAGGAGCCCTGGCAGACATTGTGTGGCTTTGTGCTAAAGCCGTCAGCCAGGATATGAGATGTATCTTTGTATCCTGCAGCAATTTGGTGAAACTAAATGGCTGCTGGTGTCTACTGCATCTTCTAAATGGGGACAAGAAACACTCTGGATGTTAAACCTTCTCTTCCTCTCCATTGGTTAAGAGGGGAAATGATATGAAAAGAGAGAATTAGTCTTATTTAGATAAATATAAATCAGTGTCATCAAACAGCTACTGGTTCTGCAAGGGAAAGGCATGCCCCTCCATCCCCTGTGCTTTGCATAAATGATACTTATTTTATTAGTGCCGTGGCTTCCAAAAAGTAGAACTGGAATACAACCTGATGAAAATCTTAATATCCACGGTTGTAGTCACAGGTCTGCAGTGATGGTCTGCAAACTGACATGCCTGGGGCTGTGGCAAGCCTGTGGTTCTCTATATCTGCCCTGACTCATATCCGTGGCTTTTGTGCTGCCCTAAGGTGAATCACGGCTCCCACAAGGGTGGTTAAAGTCCTGCCCTGTGGGCAGCCTGGGAAACCTGGGCCTCGGTTCAGCTAAGGAACACTTGGGTGTTTTCCTCTTCCTCAGCACTGAGTCAGAGCTCCAGGGATCATCCAGAGCAGTTTTTCCCTGTGTTGAGGTTTATCTTCTGAGTCCTGGGGCATCCTCCCCCATGCCTCCCAGCTCCACAGCTGTTCATGCCACTGGGCTTTTCCTCTTTCCTCTCTAGCGCCTTCCGCAGTGCTTCCTTCCTGCTTTTAAAACCAGAGAACCCACACAGTCATTGGGGCCTGTCTGGGCTCTGCTGGTGGCTTTTGATCTGTTCAGAGAAGCCAAAGGGCCTGGCTTCTGACTGCCTCAGTCAACTCCTTGTTTCAAGGGGCCCATGTTGATCACTCTTAGGGTATGGGTAGGGTATGGTGATTATTTCTGCTGTACCAATACCATGCCAAAAGCCCTGCAGCCAGAGGCTGATGCCAACTCTTCTGCACTGGTCCGTGGTATCACTGTACTGTAAATTAGACCTACAGATGTGCGCAGACCAAGTCCTCATAGCAGTTTTCTCCTGAAGCAGCCAATGTTGCTGCTGTGTCCAGGAAAGTATGTCAACAAATGTACAATCATTTCATTGCACAGATTTGTCTGGACACCAGTAATAAAACACCAGCTCCCTAAAGCCGCACCTGGCTTGCCAAGACGTGTCACCCTGGGCACACTGAGCTGCCTCACACAGCCACACAGTCCTGAATCCAAGCTGCAGAGCCCTGCTGGTGGACAGGGGACACATATGGTATGAGGAAGAGGAGATAGGGAGAGAAATACATCCAGAAAACATAGGTTGATCTGGGGTCTATCACTACCCAGGGTGTCCCAGCCCCTGCTTGTTGGAAATGAAGGACTGTTGGTGGGAGGTTTTTTCATTCTTTCTTTGCCTTCTTCATATATATATTCATGGTTCTTTCTCATTCTTCTTTTTACGCACGCTTATGTGAAGTTACACGCAGCTAGCTTGCCAGCCCACAGCCAGCCTACTGTAGCAATTTCAGATGTAGCTTAGTAAGATAGTAAATTGAGAGTAATTTTTAATCTGGTTGGGATAAGAACAGCCAAATTGGCTGTTTCTCCTGTTGGTTTCAGGGTTATTTTTGGCTGGGCAGTCCTAGAGGGTGTAAATGCACCAGACATCGATCTCTCTGAAAGAGGGATCAGCTCTTCCTGGACAGCACTGGAACACTGCATCTGTTTATTTATATTTTATTTTGGTTTAGTCCATTGACTGAATAATATAGCCAGTGTGGAAAGGGCTTGTAAAATGCTGAGTTATGTGTTGGACTTTTGCTCTGCCCAGGAAAATCTCTTGTGATGGAGAGACTCCGTGTAGGGGAAACCTCATGTGTTAGCTTGGAGCGAGGGAAGGTTTGGAGACCTTGCTAGGAACCCTGCTGGGATCCAGCGACGCTTGGGAAGCGGTGTGCTGTAAAGGGGGAGCTCTGAGAAGCCAACTATCGCCATCACCCAGGGGACTTTTTCGTTTAATACAGCCATTGAAATTGAGACTTGAGGCTGCGTGGGACAATGCTGTAATGGTAGAGCTGTAACAGGCTGCCTTTGTGGCAGAATTACAAAGCCGGCAGTATGTGCTGAAGTGCTCCTGCATGCTAAGCCTGTAATACCAGTTCGGGTTCTGCTCTCCTCCCTCCCCCTCCAGGAACTGGTTCATATTTAGGTAGAATAAGTCACTGTTTGTGTGTTTATTTCTTCTCTGCTTACAGTTCTTCTTGAATCACATGGTGGGTTAGAGGAAGAGCGCTCAAGTAAGGCTAAAACCATCAGGTTGCATGCAAGGTCCTCCATAATGTGTTAATGCAGGTCTGCAACTCTCCACCCCTCTTATTCTCTTGGTCTTGCTATTTTGTTCCATATTAAATAACAAAGCTCAGCTATCCCCTGTTGGGCTGTGGCTCCAGCTCCCCTGCTGCTCTTCTCCAGGCTGTTTCTTGGGTTCATTCCTGAACTGCTCCTAGGAGGGTATCTGAGCAGATTCCCTAGCTATATTTTTCATGCTGTCTCTGCTACAGGGACAAGGTTCTAGACCAGTTTCTTTCTGCTCCTCTGTCTTGTGCCCCCATCCAAAAAGGAGGGGGGAGAATCTGACCATTCCTGTTCAGAAATATCATGCAGGACTTCCTTCTGAAGCAGGGATAAACATTTACTGGCACTTTTGAAGCAGCAGAGATAAATAGGCAGAGAGTTACTGAGCTTCTAGCTGCAATTTTTATGTTGAGGTAGATGATCATCAGGCTTTTCACATGTTCACTGTGAGGGACCATTTTCTGCCAGCCTTTTCCTCATACTTGTCTACAAGCATGGTTTGTGGGGACTTCTCCGCTGCTCTCCGCTTTAGAGATAATGGCGGCTGATCAGAAACCATGTCTCCTGGAGGCCAGGAGGCCTGCTGAGGCCATTTCCTAGAGCTATTTACAGAATGAGTTGGAAGCAGAGCTGGATTATACCAGCCTGGAGAACTGTGGGATGACATGGGATCTTCTCTGCAAAATAAAGGATACCTTGGCTCTAACCTGTGTCCTGGCTAGGCAAATAAGCCCAAATTCAAATTACATCCAGATTTGCCAAAAGGATGTTGCATGTGGATGATAGATCGTCTTGGAAGCTGGACAGAGGCCAAGGAGTTGAGCCTGCAGTAGATGCCTCCTTGTAGTCAGACAAGCCTCGTTGGATCTGGCCTCATGGTTGCTTCACTTTGCTCTGCTCTGTTTTCTTCCATCAAGCACCCCAGGTACTGTAGCAGTGATGTGTGACGGCTCAGGAGGCGCTTACGCTCCCGAGGAGCATGCCTATGCCAGCCAGGGGTAAGAGGGCTCCGTGTCGCGGGAAGTGTCAGCTTCCGGATAATTGGTAAAGCAGAGGCCTTGACCGTTTGTGCTCATTAAAAGATGCCTTTGTAAGAATGGGGTTAGTAACCCTGGGGACTGGCCAGATTTCGGTTTGATTTAAGAACTTCTGGCTTCCCTCGATTTCTTGTGAGTGCAATATCGTTCATTTATCCAAAAGCGGGTACCGGGAGCCCTTTCTGTTGGAAGTAATTTAAGTATGTCTGGACTTCGGCAGCTAGGAAGGGAATGGTGTTGGAGACGAGAATATTGCAAAGTACAAAGCCTGAGAACAGATTAAAACTTGCTTGTGATGTGAAAATGTTGCAGTAATTATTTACTATAATAAAGCTATTTCAAAGTGGTTAAAAAATGTATTAAAGAGACGCTCCAGGAGGTTTGCATTACTATAATAATGATTGGGAAGTAGGGAACAACGTTTGCCAGTAGTGCTAATTTGCTTCTGTGAGTAAAATCTATGGACAGCTGGACGTAAACACTTTCTAGATAGCCTCAGACTTGCTAGAAGATTGACTAGTGAAATTTCAGTTTGGGTAAAAGTGCATTAGCTCACGTTGTCAGATGAAGCTTTTTCTACACTGAAGGTTCACGTGGTAGTTTGGAGAGAGGCCCCTGGGAACAATTGTGGGAAGCACAAGTGAAATCCTCCTTGCTTTTGTGTGAGCAAGGAAGTTTCCAGTGCAACTTGATCACAGAAGGCCCTGAAATGAAAAGGATTTACTTTGTGGAATTGTTCTGTCATCACTCAGCAGGATAATTGACTTCTGATTAGGAAGAAAATATAGCTGAACGTTGGTGTTTGAGGTTGTAAAGTCCTCTTCAAAAGGCAGAGCTCTTACTTAAACAGCGGCTGCTCTGACAAGAACAGGATGCTTGCGACTCCATTATGCCGGTATTGATGTAACAGCTGTTGTTGTTTAAACAACTTGTTTCTCCCTCCTTCATGCTCTTCCTCCTCCTGTTGCAAATCAAAGGAAGAGTGGGACTCAGTGTTGTTGTTTTTCCAAAAATAATAACAAGGTTATTAAATTTTTCATTTCTGGAAATGTTGTCGTCATGTGCTTCCTGTACTCAGTGGGTTTCAGACCTGCTGCTGTCTGGGCGTTAACTAGTGATGCTGATGACTGGAGGATACTTATTTCTTACAGACCTTTCTTCTGTTACCACCTCCAAAGTGACACACGACCTAAAAGCAAGCCAAGATTTGTACCTCCCGCGGGCAGCAGAAAGGCTGATGTGGAAGTCATGGGCATCTCACTGAAGATGATGCTTAAAATTTTAAAAGAGGAAATCTTGGTTCAGAGTGGTGAGCAAGGGGTGCAGCTTACCTCACTGGGGAGACTCCTGGGCAGAATGGGTTTCATTTCTGCCTCTCTGAGCAGGCTCCAGCATGGATCTACATTAGACAGCGCTGCAGAAAAACTTATCCGGAGACTTGAATCTTTGTTAGTAATCTATGAAGAATCAGATTATTGTTTTGCGTATTAGTATTTATGCTGTTGAAAAGAGAGGGGGAAGATTTTCAAAGCTGGTGATCCAGCTGGTCTGGATCTGGAATGAGTTAAGAGGCATTGCACAGTGCCTCAACCCTCTGTACAGGTGTCCAGTGGTGGCTGCTGCTGTGGACAGTACAGATCTCATGGGCTATCGTTCAGGTCTTATAAGGCAGTTCCTATGAAAACATTTTCAGAAGAGAGATTTAAGTCGGGAGGGGTGGAAGGTGAATGCGTTGCTGCACTGAAACTGCCCTTAAGGAAAGGAGGATGTACTTCTTCCCTTTCCCCTCCCGTCTTCTGTATGGGGCCGCCCAGATCCTCTGCTTTATCCTGCTGATCCAGCTGCTGCCTTTCCCTGTGGACAGATTTTGTGTCCTTTTAATTCTGTCTAGAGTGCTCACCGTGAGGCATCACAGAGCTGATGCCTTTGAGGAGGAAACGAAGCCTTCGTTAGGTCTCTAGGGAGCTAATTTATACTGATACTCTTGGGTTTGCTAGTCAAGTGCATCTTTGTTTCTATACGCTTTTGCCTCTGAGGTCTTACTGTAAGAGCAAGATGAAGTGTCAGTCTGCTGCTGTCTGCGGGACTGCAGCCGCACAGTTCGTAGTTTTGGATCTTTAGCAGGAAGGGGAGGGAGAATTGACAAAATATTTGGGCTGAAATTAGATGTTTTAGCCTTTCTGGTCAAAGTTGGGCTTTGTTCTCTCTCAGCAAGCTGTGGATTCTTTCAACCTTGAACCTTTAGACCAAAGCACTTTTTAATAATTATTATTATTTTATTTTGTCAGTGATACTAGCAGAAGATTACAAGGTAGGAAAAGAGTGATCTTACCCTTGCCAGCCCTGATAGTCACTGGTATATTACTGTCTGACGTTGGATTTTATTTCAATGCAGTAAAAAAATCTTTAAATATTTAAGTAGTAAAGTGTGTGTTATAGCTGCATTTTTTTCAAGCCATGATTAGAAAGAAAAAAAAAAAATTGGGACAGAAATTGGCTACTTGCTGTTGAACACTGAGCTTTGCCTAATAGCCAAAATTACACTTTTTATATGTCTGCCTTGAACAAAGTTCACTCTGTCCAGAAACTTCTTAAAATGGAGCGCAGCCTGAATGGGAAAGCTTTTAAAAAGTCTGTTGGAAATCCCAAGTCAGCAGGGAGTAGATAGAAATATCAACAGGAGAAAACGGCCGTATCTTCTGCCTGCACAGCCTGGAGTTTGTTTTCAGAGAGGTTTTCCCTTTTCTAGAGAAGGTGGAAATGCAGAGAGTGACTTAAAGAAGTGAGTGGTGACACCCGATGTCATTGCTAGGTCTCTGGATCACAGAATGGTTGGGGTTGGAAGGGACCTCTGGAGATCATCTAGTCCAACCCCCCTGCTAAAGCAGGTTCACCTAGAGCAGGTTGCACAGCATCGCGTCCAGGCGGGTTTTGAATATCTGCAGAGAAGGAGACTCTACAGCCTCTCTGGGCAGCCTGTTCCAGTGCTCTGTCACCCTCAAAGAAGTTTTTCCTCATATTCAGATGGAAGTTCTTGTGGTTCAGTTTGTGCCCATTGCCCCTTATCCTGTCGCTGGGGACCACTGAAAAGAGTCTGTCCCCATCCAACTGACGCTCACCGTTAAGATATTTGTAAGCTTTGATAAGATCCCCTCTCAGTCTCCTCTTCTCCAGGCTAAACAGACCCAGTTTTTTCAGCCTTTCCTCATAAGAGAGATGCTCCAATCCCCTAATCATATCTGTAGCCCTCTGCTGGACTCTCTCCAGTAGTTCCTTGTCTTTCTTGAACCGGGGAGCCCAGAACTGGACACAGTACTCCAGATGTGGCCTCACCACAGCAGAGTAGAGGGGGAGGATAACCTCCCTCGACCTGCTGGCCACATTCTTCCTAATGCATCACAGGATACCATTGGCCTTCTTGGCTTCAAGGGCACATTGCTGGCTCATGGTTAACTTTTTGTCCACCAGGACTACCAGGTCTTCTCTGNCACCTAACCTGTACTGGTGCATGGGGTTATTCCTCCCTAGGTGCAGGACCCTACACTTGTCTTTGTTGAACTTCATTAGGTTCTTCTCCACCCAACTCTCCAGCCTGTCCAGGTCTCGCTGAATGGCAGCACAGCCTTCTGGTATATCAGCCGCTCCTCCCAGTTTTGTATTATCGCTTGCTGAGGGTACACTCTGTCCCTTCATCCAGGTCACTGATGAATAAGTTGAACAAGACTGGACCCAGCACTGTCCCCTGGGGAACACTGCTAGCTACAGGCCTCCAACTAGACTCTGTGCCTCTGATCACAACCCTCTGAGCTCTGCCATTCAGCCAGTTCTCAATCCATCTCACTGTCCACTCATCTAACCCACACTTCCTGACCTTACCTATGAAGATGTTATGGGAGACAGTGTCAAAAGCCTTGCTGAAGTCAAGGTAGACAACATCCACTGTTCTTCCCTCATCTACCCAGCCAGTCATGCCATCATAGGTGGCTATCAGATTGGTCAAGCATGATTTCCCCTTGGTGAATCTATGTTGACTACTCCTGATAACTTTCCTTTCCTCCACACACTTAGAGATGGCACCCAGAATGAGCTGTTCTGTCACCTTTCCAGGGATGGAGGTGAGGCTGACTGGCCTGTAGTTTCCTGGGTCCTCCTTCTTGC
>VYZW01050120.1:262181-312999 GCA_013401315.1 Balaeniceps rex
CACAGAATGGTTGGGGTTGGAAGGGACCTCTGGAGATCATCTAGTCCAACCCCCCTGCTAAAGCAGGTTCACCTAGAGCAGGTTGCACAGCATCGCGTCCAGGCGGGTTTTGAATATCTGCAGAGAAGGAGACTCTACAGCCTCTCTGGGCAGCCTGTTCCAGTGCTCTGTCACCCTCAAAGAAGTTTTTCCTCATATTCAGATGGAAGTTCTTGTGGTTCAGTTTGTGCCCATTGCCCCTTATCCTGTCGCTGGGGACCACTGAAAAGAGTCTGTCCCCATCCAACTGACGCTCACCGTTAAGATATTTGTAAGCTTTGATAAGATCCCCTCTCAGTCTCCTCTTCTCCAGGCTAAACAGACCCAGTTTTTTCAGCCTTTCCTCATAAGAGAGATGCTCCAATCCCCTAATCATATCTGTAGCCCTCTGCTGGACTCTCTCCAGTAGTTCCTTGTCTTTCTTGAACCGGGGAGCCCAGAACTGGACACAGTACTCCAGATGTGGCCTCACCANAGGGGGAGGATAACCTCCCTCGACCTGCTGGCCACATTCTTCCTAATGCATCACAGGATACCATTGGCCTTCTTGGCTTCAAGGGCACATTGCTGGCTCATGGTTAACTTTTTGTCCACCAGGACTCCCAGGTCTTCTCTGCAGAGCGGCTTTCCAGCAGGTCAACACCTAACCTGTACTGGTGCATGGGGTTATTCCTCCCTAGGTGCAGGACCCTACACTTGTCTTTGTTGAACTTCATTAGGTTCTTCTCCACCCAACTCTCCAGCCTGTCCAGGTCTCGCTGAATGGCAGCACAGCCTTCTGGTATATCAGCCGCTCCTCCCAGTTTTGTATTATCGCTTGCTGAGGGTACACTCTGTCCCTTCATCCAGGTCACTGATGAATAAGTTGAACAAGACTGGACCCAGCACTGTCCCCTGGGGAACACTGCTAGCTACAGGCCTCCAACTAGACTCTGTGCCTCTGATCACAACCCTCTGAGCTCTGCCATTCAGCCAGTTCTCAATCCATCTCACTGTCCACTCATCTAACCCATGCCTCCTGAGCTTACCTAGGAGGATGTTATGGGAGACAGTGTCAAAAGCCTTGCTGAAGTCAAGGTAGGCAACATCCACTGCTCTCCGCTCATCTACCCAGCCAGTCATGCCATTGTGGAAGGCTATCAGATTGGTCAAGCATGATCCCTTTGGTGAATCCATGTTGACTCTTCCTGATAACCTTCTCTTCCTCCACATGCTTACAGATGACATTCAGAATGAAGTGGACCTCTTTCCAGGGATGGAGGTGAGGCTGACTGGCCTGTAGTTTCCTGGGTGCTTCTTCTTGCCCTTTTTGAAGATTGGAGTGACATTGGCTTTCCTCCCTCCAGTCCTCAGGCACCTCTCCTGTTCTCCATGACCTTTCAAAGATGATGGAGAGTGGTTTAGCAATAACATCTGCACTCCTGCGTGCATCCCATCAGGGCCCATGGATTTGTGGGTGTCCAGTTTGCCTAAATAATCTCTAACCTGATCCTCCTCAACCAAGGGAAAGTCTTCCTTACTCCAGACTTCCTTTCCTACCTCCGGGGTCTGGGATTCCTGAGGGCCAGCCTTAGCAGTAAAGACTGAAGCAAAGGCGGCATTCAGTAACGCTGCCTCTTCTGTATCCTCCGTCACCAGGGCTCCCACCTCATTTAGCAGGGGGCCCACATTTTCCCTAGTCTAACTTTTGCTACTGATGTGCTTGAAGAAGCCCTTCTTGTTGTCCTTGACATCCCTTGCCAGATTTAATTCTAAGTGGACATTAGCCTTCCTCACCGCATCCTTGCATACTCTGACAACGTTCCCATATTCCTCCCAAGTGGCCTGTCCCTTTTTCCACGTTCTGTAAACTCCCTTATTCCATTTGAGTTATGCCAGAAGCTCCTTGCTCATCCATGCAGGTCTCCTGCCCCCTTTTCTTGATTTCTTACTCACAGAGTTGCATCGATCTTGAGCTTGGAGGAAGTGATGCTTGAATATTAACCATGAGAACCAGGGCCTGTGATCGTGAGGCTACTTTCACCTGTCTGTAGAAGGCCTCATTGACTTCCTCTTCCTGATCAGGTGGCCTGTAGCAAACACCCACAATGGTGTCACCCATATTAGCCTGCCCCTTAATTCTTACCTATAAGCTCTCAACTCATTCTTCACGCGCCCCTAGGCAGAGCTCGATGCATTCCAGTTGCTCTCTCGCATAGAGAGCAACTCCACCACCTCGCCTTGCTGGCCTGTCTTTCCTAAAAAGTACGTAGCCATCCATGACGGCATTCCAGTCATGCGAGCCATCCTACCACATCTCTGTAATTGTAATGAGACCATGGCCCTGTGACCGCACACAGATCTCTCATTCTTGATGTTTATTCCCCATGCTGCATGTGTTGGTGTTACAGGTATTTCAGACAGGTAATCAAGGATACCTGTTTCCCAGGAGGGGTGCTGGAGGATCCACCATAGCCATATACACCCTTGAGGTGGTTGGCCTCCTGGTTCTCATCTTGGGAGACAGCTAAGGAATGTTTGCCGCTGCTCTGGTTGGCCTGGCTTATTCCCCAATTGGATGTGATGGCGTGAGCATAGCCACTTTGGACCCCACTGCCAGAGTCCTTCAGTTTAAAGCCCGCCTTACCAAGTTGGCCAGCCTGCTGCCGAAGATTCCCTTGCCTCTTCTAGACGGTGGATTCCATCCCTCCCTAACTATAAATGTCCCGTTAACAAAGGATGTCCTGTTGTCATAGAAGCCAAAACCCTCAGGATGGCACCAGCCATGAAGCCAGGAGTTGATGTGCATTATACGTCTATTTCTGGCTGCCCCCTTTCCTCCAGCCGGTATAACAGAGGAAAAGGTAACTTGGGCACCAGTATTTTTCTCTTGCACCCCCAGGGTGTTATAATCTTCCTTGATTCTGCCCACGTTCTGGCTTGCCGTGTCATTTGTGCCCACATGAAAGAGTAGCAGTGGATTGTAGTGTGTGCTCCTGACAAGTTGTGGCACCTTCTCGGCAATGTCTCGGATCTTAGCTCCCAAAAGGCAGCATACCTCTCATGACTCCCTGTCAGGTTGGCAGATGGGAGCCTCAGTGCCCCTTAACAAAGAGTTGCCCACTACGAGCACTCGTCGTGTCTTTTTAAGGTATCTACTGCATGCTGCTGGTACAGTTTCTTCTTGCAGACCTTGCTCGTGGGTGTCTATGGCTGTTAAAGCTTCATATCTGGTTTTGGTTGTGATGCTGGAGGGTGGAGACTGAAGTGGGGTCCTGCTTTGGTGTCACCGGGGTCTAGGGTGCCTCATTCCTGATCTAGTTAAAGATGTCCTGATCTAGTTAAAGATGTCCCTGCTCACTGCAGGGAGGGTTGGACTAGATGACCTGTGAAGGTCCCTTCCAACCCAAAGCATTCTATGATGCTATGATTCTCAGTGGTGTCTACTACAGGAGCCACCTATCTGTCTCCGTCTCGGCTCCTCTAATACTGCGCAGCCTTTTGGCTATTTCCTGCAACTTGGCCACCTGACATAACAGATCATCAACCTGTGCACACTTTATGCAGGTGCACACCTTTTCTCCAGGAGAAGGGTCTGGGCACTCATTGCAACCTACCGCCTGTACCGAAGTCTCCTTCCTTACCAGTTCCATCTGGGTGGAAGCGTCAGACATCTCAGGGGCTTTCTCTGCAGGAACACTGGTTCTTCTTGCTCAAACGTTTTTTCTTACTCAAAAGGAGGCCCCCAGGTTTTTTTCCTCATGTTCATTTTATTCAGAGTAAGTGTTCCCATTAGATTGTGCGTGTGCAAGGTTACTGGATGCCGTCTGAGATGGATAATAAGGGAGTAAGCCAAGAGCAGCATAATTTATAACATGTGAAGCGATTCTCTTCATAGCATTAATGAACGGTGACCCAAGCACAGGTACATTGTCCGTAGTTTTTTTTTTTCCCTTTTCTCCTAAACCTATGATTATTTTCCTCCCCAGGCAACCTGTACTTCACCACCATTAGCTTTGACTCAGTTTTTGTCTACATTCAAAAGTTGAACCACTTTATCCGCAATTGATGTGTGCTCCTGTAGGGTGGAGAGCGCTACGGTGATATAAAAGCATTTATAATAGAATGGCTCGTTCTTGTGTTGGGAGAGGAATAATGGATGTGAGATACAGCTTTATAGTTATAAAGCTATTTAAATTTAGAGTGTGGTTGTGCATTGTAGCTGAACTGATGTAATGTCAAGCTGGTGCTGCAAGGAAAGGTTTTGCTCCCAGCGTTGTGTTCCCACTGATCTCTTTGTGCTGATAGGTATCTGATTCCTTCCTTCTCCATACTGATAGTTTCCTTCCAGCTTAACTCCCTGAATCAGCTCGCTGTGGATCCAGGCTTGGAAGCTGGGGAAGAGATCTCTCTTTTCGGCAGCAACAGGCCACGAGATCAGCTGAGCGACAGTGCGAAACCACATCCTAATTGAAGTCTGTCGTGCCAGTAGCGCGTGTCAGTATTTGAAAGGTATTTGCAGTTGTTCTGCTTTCTCCCCTGTGATAAGTGATGTGTGGGGCAGCCATCGTGAAAGCGGTGCTTTCATATTACTTTGTTATCCTGAGTTAAGTTACTTCTCCTGGAAATAGCTGCATTTGCTTACAGCCACCAAAATGAGTGCAGAGAATTGTGGGCAGATCACTTATACAGCATATGCTCTGTGATGTTCTGTGTGTTATGGCCAACTTGAAAAAATAATTAAAAAAAAAAAAATGTTTTGTTGTTTCTTGCTGGATGTTGTTGGATACTTACTGGAGCTCGTTGGCAGTCAAGCGCTCCCTCCCCAGGGATCTTTCCAAAGTCATTAGACTTGGTGAAGGATGATCTGGAAGAACCTGCCTGGACATGGGAGCTGCAAAAGGGGCTCTGTCAGCCATCCCTGAGCAGCTGCAGGGTGATAACAGAGGTGTGCTTGGGATGCTGAAGGGAGGGCAGAAGGGTTACTATCTCTCTCTGTAAATATGTAATAGAGATGATACCATACAGGAGAAAAAAATCCTTTAACTTAAAGGACAGTCATCTCCAAAAGGAAAATGATATTATGAGGCCACAAATAAACAGTGACTGAGTGTTAGAAGGCGGCTTTTAGTCATGAGATATGCAGCTTTAAAATAGTAGTTTGGGTGGAAGAAGAGTTCAACAGCCAGTTGGGCTCCTTCTGAAACATTTTGATGCTTTTCAGAGAGGTCTTTGAGTTGGTGACTGTAGCAGGTTGTACTTGACGTAGGAGTTCCCGAGCTGTCCCGTGCTTGTTTATACCCACTATCAAGATTCAAGGCCACTGAGTAATGCTTGCTTTGTGTGATAGATGTGTGTGTGTGCGTGGTGTTTGCCTCCCGTGAGGGCAGGAGAGGGTGAGCACAGGTAGGGGGTTATTGATCTGTAGAAAGTCATGAGGACAGCCTGCAAGGTGGCTTCTGCAAAATGCTTCACATGCAAAGGGATGTGGGGCAAAAATTTGCTGCTCTTCTGCTCGGTTGGGGCTTTCTTTGGAAAAGTATACACTTTCAAGAAGGATTTTAATGCCATTTTCAGATATTAATGTGATAGTATTTTTAATGCTGTATTTTGAGGGAGAAATCTTAACATAATCTTGGGCAAAGTTTGAAACAAAAAGTGAAATGGGAAGCGATAAAGAGTTGGCAGTCATACAACTACAAATTTGTGTGGGAAGGCCAAAAATGTGCTGTGTCTCTTATCGTAAAGAACAAAATAACAAGGCCTGGCCCCTGCCCCTTGCCTACACTAGCAGAAGGGTACCCCCTGCTAGCTCTGGTCCTCCTGCAACCTTGAGTGCTGAGCCTCAAGCCTCTCCTTGAAGTTTAGAAGAAGAGGGTTGCTCAGATGGCATTGACATGTTGGTGTGTGGCTGTGAATTTGGGGCCTCTCTGCTCTCCTGCAGGCTTCCAGCCCCTGCCATCCCTGTGGGCAGAGCTGCCCCAGGCCTTGGTGGTCCCAGGACTCCCATCCTCTCCCTATGATGGGTACAGGCATCAGGTCATCAGTTATGCCACCTCTCAGCTGGTACCATTCAGCTGCTGCTGCACCATGCAGATGCACGCCCTGTTGGAGGGCGCTGCTCTGTGCTGTGTCCTCAAAGGGCAGTAGAAATCCAAAACCAGTCCAAAAAATGCAAACGTTTGTTGGAAAGACCCCAGAGTAGCGGCCAGGCAAGGTCAGTGCAGCTGCCTTGCATCGCAGTGTGCGTTAAAACACAGCAACATTTCTCATCTTGATTCAGAGTTGTCATCAAGATGAAGTGTACTGCAAATACATACATTTCTGTGGGAATTGCTCTGAATGCATTGGACACCTTTAATAATGTCTCAATATCTACCTCACTGTGTGCAGTCTTAATTTAACTAGAAGCCAAGGGCATAGATGAAATTTCGAGCCAAAAAACTTTGACTCTATCTATCGCTAAAAACTAATGCATGCAGTTGAGGTGCATTATTTTAACCCCTTTATTACCACCATCCTGAGTGAGCAGGCTGGAGAAGCAGCTCCGAGATGGATGGCAAAGGAAGCAGGTGTCTGCACGGGAAGAGCCTGAACTGGATCTGGCACGTGGGGCTGGGTAGAGCAAGCAGTTTGGGCTCCCTGTGGGTCCTGCCTTCCCTGCAAAAGGGTCAGAGAGGAGGTAACTAAATGCAGCAGCAAACATCTGCTGGCTCTACCCCAAACGTTTCTGATGTCTCCTGGCTGTGCCAGATTGCAACAGCACATGTAATACTGGAATTGCACAACCAGCTACCTGGTTCTTTGGCTATGCTTCATGTTTTCCTGGGTCTTTGGAACTGCCTCTGCCTTGGATTAGCAAAGAGAAGATGGTGGCCTCCTGTATGGGGCAGTGACAAAGCTGACTTACCAGTGGTGGCCCCAGTTTGCTGCAGCGTATAGCAGCCTGCTTTTGCAAGCCATACCTTGCAGCTTGTACGGAAAGTTGCCGTGAGCATGCAAGCTCCCAAGAAGGCCAGTGGAGGCACTGGCTTAGTCTAGGAAAAGCTTTCCATCTTCTGCGTTTGGTCTGAACGCTGCTTGCAGCCCCGGACAGTCTCCTGACTTGCTGAGCACAATGGCCAGAGGTGGTGAAACCTGTGCTGCACTGTGTGGGGCATGGTGTTACACTATAAACATAAATGGAATATAAATTATATATATATAAAAAAACATAGTTACACTATGTTTATGTAACTACTGTCTGCTGTTGGGTATCTGAGCTCTCCAGAAGGAACACTGTCTGACAGCATTTCTGGTCGATGGAAATCTGAATAAGATGACCACAGTGGGAGGTGGGTTTTTAAGCCAGGCAGGGTGGTGCAGATGGCCAGTGAAGTGGGGTCAGAGAGCAGCTGGAAATGTGATGGACGATTTGAAAATGTCTTCACTTCCACTGTTGTAGGAAAACATAACCTGAATGACATTGAATTTGAGTAAAATAGAGTCTAGAGCATGAGACTAGAAGATGTGAATGGCAGTTTGTATCCCCAAACTCTTACTTCCTTGATAGTTCCTTCAGGTTGAAGAATGCTTTAACTCAGTGCGCTGACTGCATACGAATCTGGTGGACCTGTAATTGCTGCTGAACTGGCGTGTCCAAGGGATCTGTAACAGACTTGGCTGCACGTAGACATCTGATTTTGCTGTCACAAGTGGGGGACCTGTGTTTGTCCAGCTTCAGAGCAGTAGACATCACCCAACACCTGTTTGGTGGGGGAAGAGACAACGCTCTTCATCTCTGCAGAAATCCTTCTTCCGTGTTCAGCAATGTAAGGCAGAAGGGGTCTTTGTCAAGTATGTGTTAGAAAAGAAATTAGAATGGAAACAAGGTTTTAACCTACATATTTTACACTGTTATGTTCCTATCCAAGCTTCTCCTAGGCTATACATATGTTGGGGTGAGATTTTTGAAAACTGGTGGATTTTATGCCTTTTAGTGTCTTAAGTCTTTGAACGTGCTTCACTTATTCTTAGGTTTCCTTTCCAACTGCATCATTAAATGTATTTCCAACTGAAATATATACTTAATCAGCTGCCTCAAGGTTTGTTGTTTTTTTTTTTTTTAACAGGGAAGAACTCCAAATACACTTATTTTCATGGTAAGATCACAACCATTGGCCACCACTGTGTATTTTTGCTTTTTAGTTCACGTGTGTGTTTATGCATATTCTTCCTGTCCTTGCAGATGTTCTCAGCTGCTCTTCGTAGATCCAACAAACTGACCCTTCTCCTCTTAAATACAAAATTTTCCATGTCAATTTAGCAAATAATTGACTGGTTTTCTTTTGAGCGTAAGCTCTTTTTTACAGAAGACAGCGTTACTATTGCCCTGCCAGTGTAGGTGTCTCAAATACTTCATGCCTCTCTTGCTTTTTTTGGTAAATATTTCACTGCTCCTTTTTATCTCCACTGGTTCTCCCTGCTTTAACTCAGTGTATGGGATTAAATTTACACTAATGCTATTTTATTTTATCACACTGGAGAGTGGTGTATGTATATCAATATATGGAATAGAAAGCTTGTTTGGAACAGTAGCAGTAGCTGTTGATGGCTAGGCATAAAGCTACTTTGAAATACTTATGTGTGCTGATATAATGTCTAATTAGAGGGAAGATGGATGAAACCTCATTGTTACTGGATTCGCAGGCGCTTGCCTCGGGCTCAGCGAGGAGGAACTCAGCCAAAGCTGGGAACTCAAGTCCCTAATTGGAGCATCGTGTGGGGGAGATGCTAGAACTATTTCTCTTCTTCCAGCAGGAGAGAGCTGGTGTTACGGCAGGCAGAGCTGGGGGTAATGAGGACACGCTCTTCCCTACCTGTAGTGGGGCTTTTGAACTGGCAGGGTGTGGTCTGAATGTAGGTAAGTGGCCCGAGAGCCTGGGACATTTCCCTGGATAGTGGCTTTACAAAGGTGGTTGTCTATAAAGCGGTGTTGAGAAGCAGCAATCCTTCAGGGAACAGCTCTCAAATGGGGGAGACATTTCACGGCATGAAGCCCAGTCAGTCTGGAAAGGCTGAATCACCTTTGTTGAAGAGGGAAGCCAAAGGAAGAGCGGTTGAATTGTTTTTTACAACTCAAAGGCATGGTGTTGCTTTAAAGCTTGTTTGTAGCGCTCATGTTCACCTCTGTTGACCTGCACAGCCAGAGCTGGCTTGCTTTTTCTGCAGAGTCAAGGTTTCTGTTGGGGCAGTAGTCAGAGGGAAAGAAAAGGTATCAACTCTATCCTGGCTGTGTGCTGGGGAAAGGCTGCTGGACTGAAAAGGTTAATTTGTGTTTTTAATGGTGTATACATCTATGGGGCACTTCCTAAATAGAAAACGTTAGATACCTTATGTTAAAAGTGCCTGAGATACTCATTCCCTTCTCTGCAAAATAAGGATAAATACTTCTTGATCTGCCAAAAGGGGCTGTGTGGGTTTAATTAACGTTTGCCAAGTGCTTGTGGATAGCATCTTTCATCTGAGAATCTAAAGGCAAAATATATTCTAGGCATTCTCGCTCAGCTTTGCAATTATTCCTCCAGCTGTCGTGAGCTGTGCCAACAAAAACTACTCTCCTGTCATCAAGGGATTGTTGATGCCTTGTGACTTGTTTTGATTTTGATATTCTCTTCCCCCCATTCCTTCTCCCCCCACACACTTGCTACGCAAAATATAGCATGCTCTCCAAATCTGGGGGAGAGAATAAAACCTATTCTTTTCCATCATAAACTATTTGTGTCTCATGTTATGTTCTCTCTTGCCCCCCTTTTTTGGCCTATGCCCTTTAGGGGGGTGATGGTGTCTTTTTATTTCTCTCTTCTTTTTTTCCTTTTTTTAAATTTTCTAATATTGCCATAATTTATTAAATCCCAGTCAGTCCAGAGAGGCATGCTGGCCCATGCGCTGTCATTTTTTACTTTAAGGTGGATGTGAAATACTAGATGAATTCCTCCATTCCCTGGACTCAAGTTCCCCTGAGTTCATACTCACAGCATTTGGGGAGTTAAGACCTACAGCTTTGTTCTCCCAAATGCTAACTTTATTGCTAACAGTACTTTGTGGAAGCCTCTTGTAAAAATCGATATTACTCAAATTCAGCTTTAAAGGAAGGCTTGTATGTATATAGTCTCGAAGAGACTAATACTAAGCCTAACAATTTTTAGATTAAATAGTTACGGGTTCAACCCAGATTGAGGTACAGCCTTTCTACAAGACCATAAGCGTATCTATGTAAAAAGGGACAAATACCTCTGGTTTCCAAATCCATTGACTGTTGTTGATACTCGCTGTGGGACTAGGTCCTTGCACTCTCTGTCATGCTGTCTTCATCCGTCCCAGCATGTCCTTATAGCACCATTACGTAGTTGGTGTTTGGCAGCGGTGGTTGCCCACTGCTGGGCAGAGTTGGGTGGGTTTGTAGGTGGGCTGAGCACAGACTGCCTACGAGGGAAGTACAGACACAGGAAACTGGGTTTTGGGAACACTGGGTACCCCAGAGCACCCCCACAAGTCTATCACTTAGGTAACTGTGGCTATTACCGTTATTCTTGTGAGGATTCATTAATCTTGACTTAAAAAGCATATGAGATTTAATTTTTTTTTTTTTTAACTTGAAGAAAGTGCAAAATACCATTTGAAGTCTTGGAACGTTTAAGCTCATAATTATCTGTGGGAATGAAGGCTACAAAGACATTACTTCAAGAGGAGCTACGCACGGCCGCTTTCATCAACCTGTGTGTTAAAGCTAGATCTGTTTGTTTTAGCACTTAAACCCTTGCTCCTGTTTGCCCTTCAGACGAAGTAATGCTGTGGGAAAACGAGCTGGAGTCTGTCCCATCGCGTGCATCTCTGTTGGAAAGTGCAGTGGTTCTTAGTGACAAATTGGCAAGGGTTTAAGAGCCAGAAAAATAAAATGCAGTGCGATAACTTGTTTTCCCCTCTTCAAATCCCAAGTCATACATCGCAGAGTACACGGCAAGATGTGGTTATTCTCTGCCTGCTGCTTCTGGCTTGAGGGATTTGATACTCCAAATTGAAATGAATATCCTTGCTTCCCACTAAGGGTGGGGGGAGTTGCGTGACTTCATGAAGATTTGTGTCCGTGTTTGTCAGTGTGAACTTCATTATGGGAGTAGAGATGTCTGACTCCCACATAAAATGTAGCAAGTTTCTTCTCCCCAGAAGAGAATTCTGAATTCTGCCAAGTGTGTCATTGATGGTTTTCGAAATTAATAAATCTTAGCGCGGTGCAGGCACTTCACTCCCTACTGGAGTCTGTGATATTTGTTGGGTGAGGACGGCAGTAGCTGAGATGCAATCCACCACTGCCTCCCCGTGCTTTGGTGCCTTAAAGGGGAATGCAGAATCTTTGAGTGAATAATGACTTAACCAACAAGTTTGATTAAAACCCGAGATGAGATCCTCTGAGCGTCCTAATAATCGTTTGCTCTTTTATGCAACTGCTGAGATTTGAGCTTATGGCAGCACATTTCCTGCTGCCCCTGGGCTGCGTGTCCTTTGTGGAAGTGGTGCGCCAAGAGCGGTATTCCCAGTACTGGTCTCAGCCAGGGGAGGCTTTCTAGCTACCTTTTTTGCTAAAAAGCTCTTGATGTTTTCTTGAGAAATGTCAGGAAATGTTGCCTGGTATCTGGAAACAGTTTTGCTTTGCTGTCTGTTTCGGAAGGGTTGGTTTTTCCCTCCTCCTAACCCTCTTTCCCATCTGACGACTGTGTGCCCCATTTATTGCACACGTCTCTTGTGGCAACTTGGTTGTTCATGACCAGCAACCCTGGGTTGGGGGGAATAAAGGGCAAGTGGCTTTGAGGAGAGACTTGGAAGAGGAGGTGAAGCCAAATACAGAAACTGCATGTGCAAAGCTTGTTTCTGTCACCCTGAGCTCTGATTCCGTGCAGTTCTGCGGTGTAATGATCTTCAGAGCTACGGATGATTTGAGTGAGATGAGCAACGAGGGAGGCTGTCAAGCCGTACCCCTGGACTGGGAACCAAACTGCTTCTCCACCGTGCATCAACTTGTGGTTTTATTGCTGAAAAATGGGGCTCCTACTCCTGCTCTTAGGGGACTTTTTGATGTTCCAGTAGAACTTCATCATCTGAAGAAAGCTCAAAATTACATCTCTGAAATTGCAGTTCTGTCATTTCAAGCACAGCCTTGTGTATCATTGCCAGATAATTCCTCGCTCTTCAAATACGGGGAGCCATCATCACGTGTTCCTCTCTCAGCTGCTTTTTAGCTACTCTTAGCGCTGGGGCTCTTCTGTTCCTGGAGCAGAAGAGATCAGCAAGCAGGTTTGTCATGATTTGTTTCCTTGCATATGCCTTAATTACAGCACTTGAGAGGAGGGATTTTTCCCACCTCTCTATCTTGTTTAGTTTATCTCATCGTAGGCCTTTCCTTTTGGGCTGGATTTAATTGGCGAGCCATGTCTCAGGAACTTCAGCTGGTATTTAGTCATCCCTCGCTTTAAAAGTTGGGGGGAAATCCATTCCTCCTGTTTGACCTCTCTGCTGTCTGCCTGCCCCAGTGGCCTTTTTCCTTTTCCTAGCAGACTTGCATTTCTGAAGCTGGGTGAGTTACTCCCCCCTGCTGCTGTGTCATGTTTTCCCTAAACTCGTATGATTGAGTCGATTCATACCCTCTAAGCAGCCTTTTTCACTTAACAGAGTCGACGCAGTAAAATGAACTTGGAAAACAAATTTGTTACTCCTTAATATTTTCGAACTCCCTAGTCTCCCATTTTTATTTTTTTTTTTAAACAGAAACCTCCTATTGAGCTCTTTTGTAAGAGCTTTGTATCTCGACTTTTCTCTTAACGGCTGGCTTCTGGGCTACAGCACTCAACGCACAAGTATAATAGCCTTAAGCATCATATAGTGCTTTCCGTTCCCAGGATCTCTAAGCCCTAGACAGCTATACGTTCGCAGCTCTGTGGAAATACAGCCATCTGGGAGGTGGAAAGATGATTATCGACTAGAAGAGCAGTATCACACTTCAGTCTGGGAGCAGAAAGTTGGGCTGAGAGTGCTGTGGGGTGTTTGGAAGAATTGCTGGGAGGTTCATGGCTCATCTGCATATGGATATGCAAACTAACCTGAATTCAGCTTCTCAGGTTCTTCAATTGTTTGAAGTTTATGAAATGTAGTTCTTACTCAGAATGAAATTTGCCTGAAGGTTTGTCTTAATTTACTTCCAGAGTCAAATTAAGCTAATTTGAAAGTAGGTAACTTCTGCAAATAGAGCTTTAGTATGGTTGAACTAATTGTCTTGGATTACTCTATTTTAACTAAAAGGGTATTAATTTTCATTGAGTAGCCCTGTAGTGAAGTCAGGGCTGGGTTAGGACCCAGGAATTCTTGCCGTTGTCAAAGGATTTTGACTTGCTTTTATTCATGCCCCATTTCTGTGCCTTTGATGTGGGCATGCTGGCTGGGCACCGGCTGTTTTGTATCGCTTACCATGTGTTCGCGTGTGTTGAGTTTTCTCCGTGCACCACATCATCAAGTAAAATCTGCCTTTCTAGGCAAGAAGATGCCCTGAGTCTAGCAGAGGAGTATTCACTTGAAATTTATTTTAAAGCAAGTAATGCCTTTTTACGGAGCAGTAAAGCAATAAGTAAGAAAAGCTTCCTCAATACTTTTAGGAAATGACAATTTTTGTTTATCCTTTTTCTGAAATCTACAATGAAAACATTAATGTTTCTGTGAAATGTAAAGGTTTTAACGATACTCCAAAACCGAAAAATTGTCTAAACCGAAAGCTTGGGCAGCTCCTGGATCTGTTTTCCCATGGAAAATGCTTTTCCCTTGTGGGCACAGTAAAAGCTGAATAATCTTGCTTAGAACTTGATTCTCAGATTTCAGGGCAAGTCTGCTTTAAACCTCTTGAATCTATAGACATAATTCATCCTTCCTGGCAAATGCTCTGGTGCTGGTTTTCCTTGTAAAATCAATAAACAGAGATAAAGAAGAAAAACAAGCGTTAAGATCTTTGAGCGAAAGGGAGAGATGGTGCTTTTGCAGGTACTTGGAAGAAATGAAATTTAAGCAATTTTCCTCATCTCAAACTGCTGTTCTTTTTGTATGTATTGACTTTTCAAATCTCGTTCACTCTCCAGTTCCTGCTAGGAGGGGAACGCTTGCACTCATCTGAACTCTAGCAGATGGCTGTTAGGTAAGTGTGTGAAAGGGACCTACAATTTCTCTCAAGCACCACAGATTAAATAAAATTTCTTGTTATAAAAGCAGCTATACATGCTCTTAATGTTAGACCTTGTATATTTTATCTTGAGTAGTCATCCTTTCTACCTCAACTATGTTACTGCATTTTAATTGTAACAAATTACCTACTTTGATTGTGATGACTGTTTCATAAGCTGGGGTCTTATGTGCCTATAATTTGTGTAGTCAATTTCGATTGGCATGAGAAGTTACTGTTTTGGCATTGATTTCAGCCTGTGAGTAAATACATGAAGCTTGTATGAGTTGCATGCCTGTTATATGCAGCTATCAGTTGTCACCGACACCGTGATAATGCTCTTTTGTCATAAGGATTAAAATTATACTGCTCCCTTCCCAAATTAATGAAATAATTATTTAATTATTAGATAAAGGATAAATGGGCTTAGTAGATGGGGTTTAATTAGCCTGATAATTTAGTTTGATGTTAACCTGCTTTTTAAATTTTAAATGTTTCTATCAGTTCATTTTGTTTAGCTAGTGAAGTAAATACAGCTGGAAACTTTTGTGGGTCTCTGCAACCCAGACTGCAGGAGCTGCAGAAACATGTAGTTCTTCCCTCCTCTCACCTCGTGCTCATCTGTAAGCACTTAAAAATACATACAATGATTCGATCTCCTGGATCCGCTGCTTTTCAGTGCCTACAAAGTCTGCTCCAGGGCAGGACAGCGTGGCGTTGGCAGGACTTCCCGTTATCCCTTCTGTGTACGTGGCTGCAGGGAGACCCAGTGCTGTGCCGTGCACGTTTCGAAAGATAAAGGCTGAGAATGGTGGATAAGGGGATGGACAGCATGCTGGTTCGTAGTGCTTCTTCAGTGTTATGTGTTGGTTTCAGAGCAATTTGGGGAAGAAGAGAAGCATCAGATTCATTTTTTAAATTTCCTTTTCTTTTTTTTCTTTAAGCCAGGAGTATTTTTTGGCCCCATGGGTCAAGGATTTTCACCAGGCAAGAGGATAGGAATTACCAGCTGGAAGCCCAAAAGCTCTTGGGACCAAGAGCGCTTGTTCCCTTGGAGCTGAGGTGTCTCACGGTGATGTTGGAATATGCAGTGTAGGGAAACCTTGAAGTGTCTCCAGAACTGCTCAAAGAAAGAGATTTCCTCAAGTCTTTTGTTGTATAAAGTGCGTTTTAGTAATTGATGGTTGCCTGGTGGCAGGGATCTTTGCGGTGAACGCTCTTTCTTCCCTTCATGATAGGATCAGAGTGTGCAGGTTGCTGTGTGGTGGGCAGTAAGTGCAGTGCTGTCTAACCCCGTAGAGAGCAGTTGCTGCCCACGAGAGAGGATGTGAAGCAACTTCATGTTCTCTCTTATGGGGACTTATGTATTCCTATTCTTATGTATTCCTATTCAGTGTTAAGTGAGCAGATGCTCAGAACGCTAACGTGTATTTGGAAGGCTTGCCCCCACGGAAATATTTATCTGCATGTTGTCTCCTCCACATCCATTCCCAAGCACTTCTCCTGAGTCTGTCAGGGTGCAGCTCTGGGGACTGGGACGTCACTGGTTAGGACTGTTAGTCAGGCTGTGGCATTCCTGGCCTGTTCCCTGGCCTCAGCCTACCTGGCACAGCCTGGACGTGATCACGCTGTTTAACTATAGCCTCCAGATCGGGACAGCCTGGTCCCAGCTCCCTTTGGGGATGGTCCCCAGCCTGTGCCATTTCCTGACCCTTACCTGGGGGCTGTTTGGGTCCGTTCTGGCATGGTTTAACTCACTACTATAGGCACAGCCCCTGGGTTTACTCCTTGTCCCTGTCATTTAACCATTTGTTTTTTCTTCTGTCATCTCTCGGTGTAGGAACCGAGCTCTTCCAGGTGAGGGACTCTCTTCCAGGATGGTGCATGGGGACCATGTTCTTGGGGCCATCTCTGTTCCCGTTGCAGAAGTGCTCGATAGTATCGCCATTAAACTTGCTGGTAATAATTTGTCTTCCCATGGTAGAATTGTCCCTGTTCTAGTTTCTCTTGTCTGACTTTACTATCAAAGTGTTGCTTTGTCTTTCTCTGTTACAAAGTTGTTCTGTAGTCCTGTTTGCAGCCTTTTGTGGTGTTATTGCCTGTCACAACACAGGATCTTTCTCTGCTTGGTCTTTACCGTTAAATAGTGACGTCACCATGCCAAATTCCCTCCCCTGCCAATGTGTCCGGTCCTTAATGTGAAATGAAAACATGGGAAATCCAAACTGTTTCACCAGGAGGTTTTTAACTACAAGTTCTGGTCACGAGGCGGCCATGGCCCCAGGCTGGGTGTGCGGTACAGGGTGGCTGGAGAAGCAGTGCCGATAGAAACCTATGGTCTGCACCATCCAAGGGACTGGGCTCCCTCAGCACAATTGCTGGGACAACGCTAAAATCAGCACCAAAAGAGGGAGGCCAGGGTCTGCATATTTCTCAAAGTATATGTATCTGGTTTTAATCCATTGAATCATTAAAAAAAAATGAAATCCCACATGGTCCTAAAGTTTTGGAGGAGAGAGAACTAGGCTGCTTTCTTTCTGTGAACAGTAAATTAAAAAGTAATAGGTTGCCTTAGGTGATACCTTATTAGCTCTATTTCTTCAGGCCATGGCTAGAACTTTAGGACTTTACAAAAACTGTAAAAAACTTACTTTTTTTTTTTAGGAGAAATCCAAGACAAGTATTGAAACCTGTTTGATATTCATGTTTGAGGCATGTCAAACATCTCGTATTAGCAGAACCAGACACAGTGGAGGCTACTACATCAAAATGTAATAAAAGCAGATATTTTTATTCCCATTTACTGTTAGTATGAATTTCCCATTTCAGTCTGGATATTCAATTTCCTTTTCCGAAGAAAATTTTACCTCCTTAGAATGCAGATCCATAAGACATGCTGTGTTTTCACCTTTCTTGGATGGGATTTATCATTTAAAGGATATGGGACTCTCTGGACTGACACAGTGAAAGCAAGTCACTGTTTTTGTTTTTTCCTTTTAGTGCTTCTTCACAGTTCTTGCAGTCTGGAAGCGCCGCCTTCTAGAAGCTAAATAAGATCAGAAGGAGATCTGAGACTTTTCAGTCTTGTGGTTCTTCTTGGCAACAGCTGGGTGCTTATCAGAGATGTGCAGACTGGAAGGGATGTCTCAGATTGTAAAGTTAAAGCCACCAGCTTTTATCTGTGTGGCCAGTATGTGTTGATTGCATGAGGAATTGCAAATTCCGAAGTTGTTAAGTGAAATTACCAGGAAATTACCATCATTTAGGTCAGCTAAATGTCTTTGAGTTGCCTTTTGTGTATATCCATTTCTTGTTAAACCCATACTTCAGACAAAATTATGGCTGAAGGAGCAAATTGCTGTATACATGATGTGGGCAGCACTTCTTGTACACCAGTACCCTTTGGAGTTGAAATATAAGCGTGGGAAGGGGACTGTTTTGAATAGCTTTGCATGGGATGAAGTACCTGCACATAACTTTCAGTGAGTGTTATGTACATGTGTTCAGTCTTTTCTGTTTAGTTGGCCCTGTTGATCATCTGCGGAGACGTTAAGGTTTGTAGCAGAAGAAACGGGTGCGTGGAAGTCAAAGCACAAGGGTTAAACTTACTCGGTGGGAATCGCAGTTTCTTTGTATGGCTGAAGTCTGGATCCGGGTTTGTCGTCCCCAGTTTGAGCAAAGGTGAAGTTTGCATTTGAGTCTACGCTGATCCAGTTCCTGCCATACTTAACACGATTGCCTCTGCTGAAATGTCTCCGTCGTGTAAAGTTTCCCAGGTTACGTTTCTCTTCAATGCAAGGGAAATTCTGCGGGGTCTTTGGAAAAGTCTGTGTTGTATAAAGCGCGCAGTGCAAAATTAAAGACGACAGAGCTCCCCGTGTCATATGAAATGGAGGCACTTTAATTGAAGACAGCAATGCTTTGCGTTAATGGCATGCAGCTGCCTGTCATCGCGCATCTTCATAGCACACTGAAGCAGTTTAGATGCCAAACATCATAAAAGTCTCAGGTCTTCAAGAGATTGGGGGGAATGGAGGCTCTGTCAACTCTTGAATGTTTATTCAGATGTGTGCACTGTCTGTAGTGCTCTCGTTCCCTAATGATGGCTCTCCCTTTGGTTCTGGGATGAATCAGAACAGCTCACTGTGCGACAGGATTTAGAAGAATCCGGGACTGAGCGACTGACTGAAGCTCTCGGGGCTGCAGTTGTGCCTCTCTGGCTCGGAGTGATCCCCACGAGCCACCTAGGCTGTGTCTCGCTGCCGGTCTGAATGGCAGATCTGCCGAGGAACGGGCTGCTGCGCGTGAAGCCTGAACAAATGCTTCATTTGCATGGTTAGTTCATATGTTTGCAAAGTCTGTTTCATGCTATAAAGCGCTAAGCTTCGTTTCTGATGAGCAGGTGTTTGGCAAGTAAAGAGACATCACACCATCAGCTGGGATAGAGGAGGAATCTGCTACCAGAGTGTTGATTCAGAAGTCATGGCTGGTGTTCAGGAAACTTTTATTTGAAGAGTTTTCTGAAGTTCTTTGCTTGCAAATGAAACAAGAGAACCCTGCTGGGCTCCCAGTCTTGTGCTTATAAATGATGCTGAGCAGCTGGATCTGTTTCTAGGAAGTCCTGGTGATGCAGATAGCTGGGCAAGTCCAAGGAGAGGGGTCAAGTCCTGGGTCCTCTCAGCTTTGTGTGTCACTGCTGCCCTGCAAATTAATCAGTGTCTCCTTGGCTCTTCATTATTACAGAGTTATCATTTAGCCTTTTGCTCTTTGCAAAGCCTACTTTAAGTACTGAACTTCTGAACGTGACTCAAAATAAAGCCACAAGTCAAAATCTGATTCAAAGTAAAGCCCTAACTTCAGACCTCACAAGGTGCCATGAAGGGGGTGTCAGGCTTTGAACCTAAATCACTGCAAAGCCTAGGTTCATCCTCGTACCCTGCTTGTCTACAGCGTGCTTCTGAGCTGTCAGATGGATGGGCTTCGGCTCTTTTGCTCTCAATCAACAACTGTGCTATTTCCCCCGACTTTATTCTGCCTCCCTGTATGTATCACTCGAGTGACGGCTCTGCCTCGAGGAGCAGCAGGTTGCCTGCTCTGCTGCGGCTGGAGCTGTAGGTCTGTGTAATGCCGCTTGCTGCGCGGGCTGTTTCTCTTTAGCATTCCCATGTACTTGCGTGTGAGTTTTTGTTTGGATTGGCGAGCGTGAATGATCATTTTTGAAACACTCCCGCAGATTTGAAAGCTTTTGTCCTGAAAAAATGAAGTCTGTCTGCCCTTTCATGCTGGAAAGATTACAGAGGGGTTTTAACATTTGGGAAATACTGGACAAAAGATGCTGTTGGAAGGCAAAGGTGCAAAGTGGGATTTCCTAAACGCAGCCTTTCTCTGACTCTGCCCTCGCAGAACGCAGTGGCAAAAATAGCAATTATTTTTGTGAAAGCTGGAGCGATCTTGGAAGATCCCACCCGTGCTGTGTTCTTTATAGTGTATTTTCCAGAGAGATTTCGGAGCTACAGGAGCAGCCCGGGAGATGGGGTTGTCGGCTGTTTGCGCGGCCCTTTTGTAGGGATAAGTAGGCCAGTGTTACCAAGTGGTACTCGTGATGCTTCACCCTGAAAGCAAAGCATAGCTGTTGGTCTGTTCTCTGGCCACTTGCTTCGTTCAGTGTTACGTGTTTTGCCTTCGAACTGGTACATGATGATTTAAATCTGTGCGAAGCATTGCTGTGACGCTGCCTTTCTTCCAAGGGTCTGAGCCGTGAATCCCGTGACACAAATGTGCCGATGAAATAATTGGATCACTGTGCTGCAGGTGGGTATGAATATGCAAACAGAGATGGGAGAAGATGCTGATGAAGGGTTCCCATTTCTGCCACAACTTTTCTTTCCAGATTACTTTTCTGGTGTTGAAGCTACTCTGAGGGGTTAATACATTGTCTCAAAAATTCACGGTCGATGTGGTGCAAGAGTTTTGAACTGGAAGGTATACCATTGATTAGTTTTGGCCCTCTTTTTGAGGACCTCAGAGCATTTTACAAAGAACTACCCCTGCTCTGCCCCCTGCAATGGAAAACTGGCAAAAGATCGTGGGTACTAGAATATGTTCAGTTCCAAACAAACCTCAAACTTCAGAGCTACATCAGTGAAATGTCAGAAATAGGCGCACTTTTCCTCCTTCCTTTTATTCTTTTATTGTGTTTAACTTGTGGGGGATCCCACACACACTTTTTTTTTTTTTAAACGTGAAGTTTGGGTCTGATTGAAGTCGAGGGGCCAGGAGGGCCCTACTAAGAGTTCTTGCATGTTCCTGGCATGTCTTGCTCCCATGCTCAGGTTTTATTTCAGAGTCAGAGCTATGAAATAACTTAAGCCAGACCAGCAAAAGGTGCTTAATTTTTCTTGTCTCCCAGGATCATCTTTTGAGACCATCAAGACATACGTCCTCAAATAACATCCCTGGTAGCGTTGGGGCTGTGGGCATGGCTCAGCACAGGTGTCCCCTTTCAGTCCTATAAAAGTGGCATGGCTGGAGGGCGCAGATCGATCGGTTTTGTGTAGTTACATCTTTTGGTCTTGTTACAAGCAAATTTGTAAGATGCTTCACATCCTGCTGAACAGGAAGTTGCTCTTGATTATATTTCTAGTCTCAGCTGCTATTTGTAACCCATGAGATCCCTTGTGAATTACTGAGGAATGCTGCAAGTGAGGGAACCGGAGCAGATGAAACGAATTCCCCGAGGTTGCGCAGAAGGTCTGAGACACAGCTGGGAATAAAACCCCAGTCACCCAACACCCTGTCCCTTGCTTTAACTACTGTACAAGAATTTCCTCCTACTGTGTCTCTAATAGAAACTGCAGGGCCAAATTAAGTGGGCAGATTGTAATCACTGCTGCTGGGCTATCCCAGCTGTAGAATTACTGCAGCCCTGTGCTCTTTGCTACTGATTTGCAAAGTTTGCTGCCTCTTCCCCTCCAGTGGTCCACCTTGCCACATTCCAGGCTCTGCATTGTGGGAAAAGAGCTTGAATGACCATAAAGAGTCCAGATGTTGTGTCCAGGGGCAGGAAGCACGAGTCAGGAACTCCTGATTTGCAGAGCTAAAAATAGTGAGAGCATTAATACGGATCTCTCCCTACAGCTCGCTGAGCAGACTGGCCTCTCCAGATGCATCTTCGTTGTAGGAGGTATACAGCACAGGGTGCAGGCAGGCGGCTTATTAGATTAATTTCTCAGCAGTTTGATTTATTCTTTTATTTGTATTACAGGAGTGCCTGCAGGTCTGAGTTGAGCTCAGACCCCCTGTTAGGACATCACAGCATGACATGGGTGCATTGCAAGAGACTATCCGAGCCTAAAGATGTTCTAGATAAATTTAAGAGTAAGCAAGTGTAGCAGAGGAAACAGAAAGCAGCAGCCATGTGACATAGGCCAGCAGTAAACCTAGAGTGAGTTGTTTATTATTTGTTACCAGCACAATTAGTGTCCTCAGCTCATCCTTGGCCGAATCATCACCATCACATGCTCTCCTCGCTGGGAGCACTGTGGAACGGCTGGTGCTTGGGAGAGCCAGGCATCGCCCTCTTCCTAAACCAGTGCAGGAGCATGTCTGTCAAGAGCGGTTGCTTGGGCAGAGTCTGTCTGGATAACAGACACACTGGACAATCTTTCAGAGTCCCTTTGAGTCCCCTTTTCAGTGATTTCGTGGCAGGGGTAGCGAGTGGGAGAGCGCACGTGGGCATTTGGGGGACTGGAGAGTGTCTGGACATTATCTAGCGTTATGGCTGGGATGGAGAGGGTAGGGAACAAGATGATCAAAGTAGCTTTTGTTCCCTGCAGGATAGATTATAGTAATGTTGCTATGGCCACAAATCTCCCTCAAATTGCTGCAGCCAATTCATGAATTTCCTTTTTTATTACATCCTAACACTGAAAGTCAGCTAGGCTGCCAGAAACCTCTCCCAAGGAAATCTCTACCACTGGAGACATCAAGAGCTGCAGCAGAGGTTGGAGTACAGGTAGTAAGTATTGCTGTGTTAGGGGGATGCTGTAAAGATAATCTCTTGTTGCTGTAATTTTGGGATGCTTTTGAGGCTGAAGTAATTAAATTAATCCTAAATATCTAGCTGCTCACTTATATCCCATGACTCCCTATTAATTGGTTACTCCTGTCTCCAGGGTAATTGGAGTATCAGGATACCTGGGTCGTAGGCAGTCTAGTCCTGTAAGCTTTATCCCGCTCTGTTCTGCTCCCTGTGGTGCTTTCTCAAGGAAGCCATGGGGCCGGACGAGCTTCATCATCCCCTGCACAGCAGCAGAGTTCCTGAAGCCGGGCTGTGAGATCCCTGGCGATGCCTCCTGCTGCCACAGCGCCAGAGAGGCTTTTATTTTTTCCTTCTGATTGTAGCTTTGCTCGCTCACAAAAGAGCGTGTACCGTACGGCACGTCTCAGGCAGCCCAGCCAAGCAAGTATCCCTTCAGCAGCCTTCGGCTCTTTGAGCCCCAAGCACCTGGGGAGTGAGGGACTTTTGTTTGTTTTCTTTCTGTTTTCAGTCGAGTTCTACATCTTGCCTGAAATCAGTCAGCCAGGAAACTCTTGTCTTTGTGGGCGGAGAGGAAGGGAGTGGAGAGTGAGTTGGTTTTGGCTGCAGCATGGCTTTCTCACCCCTCGGCAGGTTTTGAGATGCCAGCGCTTTGCCCTGGCAGCTCCCATGTGAATCGGTCTTGTGGGGGTTCTGTCAGGGCTTCGGGAACAGGGCTGTAAACAAGACTCCTAAACGCCACTCATTTCTCCATCACCGACTGCCTTCTGTGGCCCTGGACAAATCATTTAGCTCTTCCTTGCCTTAATTTGCCTAATTATTGCCTTCCGATACCTCAAAGCTCTGGTAATTGGTGCTGCTGGTTGTACATTGAGGCAATGACAAGGAAGCTCTCGGCTTGCGGAGGGGACAGTTTCAGCGTGGTTCCCTGTTGGTCTGTAGCCAGATAAACAGCAAAACTCCTGTTTGCTATATTTATTACGACAGCTTAGAGGTCACAGCTGAGTTTATGACACAAGGCTTAGCTGTCAGCGTGGGGCTGCTTGCCTATTCCAGCATGGATGCAAGCGGTACTGGTGTGACCTTGTTGTCTGGAAATCAAACTATATGTTATTTTGATCAATTAATTTGATGCTCATTGAAACATATCCTTTGTACTTGTCCTGTTCTGAATCGTGGGGTAGATTTTGCCATGGTTTGAAGTGACAGAGTGAAAGCATAAACCAACCCTGTTCACTTCATGAGCTTAGACTAGAAATCTTTCGCACGTCTGCAGTGCATATTATTTGAGGAACTATGAGATTTATGGTTATTAAACGTGATCGAGCCTTTCTGCCTAGGAGGAGAAATGGCCGTGGCCTCCAAGTGTCTGGGTGAAGCACAGCTAGTGTTTTGCATCTTTTATGTCCGTTGGCTTGTTCTTCTTGGGCTTCCTTGGTTTTGTGGGTATTGTGGGTCACTTTTGTGTAGCGCCTGGAGTTTGCATGCACACATCAAAGGCTCGGCGTCGGTGCCAGTGTTGGGAATAACAAGATTTCAGCACAGCGGTTGAGTTCAGCTGCTGGCTTGTATACGGAGCACCTGGAGTGAGATGAGCCTCCGAGGCATCCCATTTGGGGCTGGGGGCGCAAGGGACATGGGTGGAGAGTTGGGGCAGCAAGGATGAGCATTTTGGGGTGACTCTACGTAAAGAAGTAGAAGAAGAAATCCTAGTGTATCTACTGGAGCCTCCTGGAGTGCTTCTCTGATGGGAGGGAGAGGGCCAAATCTGGAGGAACTGTCTAAGAAATGGAGTGAGGGTTGTGGTGGAGCTGGAAGCAAAGGAGGGGAGTGTCCCGGGCAAGGAATGGCGGATGAGGAGACAGGTTCAGGTTGTAGGCAGAGGCTGTGTGCCCTGATTTCATTCCTTTTTTTTTTTCCTATTTGTTTTTACTTCCTTCTCATGCCATTTGCACTAACTGTGCTGACACTTTTAGTTAATTTCTAAGAAAAGAAAAAAATATTGGACTGTTTCTGCAGCTTCAAAAGCAGGAAATCCTCATTAGCTGCGGTGCAGCCTTATCAGCCCGTTCTCACGCTGGCAGTTTGCGCTTCGCCACCCTGAAGTCCCCTTCCCATGATGTAGCAGGCTTGGATTGGGCTGCTGTGGATCTTGTGAGCTGCATGTCTGGCTAGAAAAATCAAGGCTATGCTGAACGGACAGACCTGGACTGCTCTGGCACCCGCTGGCCTGATCAGTGCGATGGTCTTTTGTCCCACATCCATGGTGAGTTCTCATGTTCACCCCAAGGAGCATTAATGTTCTTGTAACTGATTTGGCGTAGAAATCTGTGTCCGGGTAAAGTCATAAATAACTTCTTTCCCCACCACTTAGTGTCCTAAATGTTAGTGGGGTTTTTTTTGCCCCAGAAGATCGATTTGAAGTGTCACAAGTGTGTGTTAAGTGTGGACCCTTCATAGCCTCTTTGGCTACCTTTTGCAGAGAGCACAGCATGGCGCAAGCAGCACACGGGGCTTTGGGTATTTCCCACAAGAGAGCCAGCTCTGTTCCTCTAATACAGATGATTCTCTATCATGCAACTGAATCAGAAGGAATGTGCTGCTTCTCATCCAGGACTTGCTGCTTATTCCTTTCCTTAATTGCCTCAAGACCACCTTACTACCCTTCTGCCTCCAAATCATCTGCTGCAGGGCTTGGTTTGGCTCAGTATCTTTTATAAAAAGCTTCCAGTGCTATTCCCTCTGCGTGCTATCAAAATATAGATAATAAATACCATGGATCCTCCTTTTGTGTGTGTGGAGGTGGAGGGAGGTTGGGGGATGGTTTTTAGAGGAAGGACTGTGTAGAAATCTTTCCCAGTTCTGTTCACGTAATCAGTGTTTAGCATTCTTATTATGTGCTTCAGCCCGATCACCTTTAACTCGATTGTTCTGAGATTACTTGTCTGAAAGAGACGGAGGTTCATTATGTTAATTGGCTCTGAAGCTACTGCATTAAATATCTGTAATTGGTGTTATTCTGGTCTTGCCGTGTCCTAGGGTATTCAGAGAGCAGAAATTAATATGGAAACCTGCGCTTTCTGTTGTGGTTGCTGGTGGAGGCTCGCGTGAGGTTGGTGTTTAAAGAAGCTGCTCAATGCTTCTTTTAGCAAAGAGTGGATTTGGTGACATGGAGAGGGGTAAGACCCCTACTTGAAGATGTCTGTTTAATCCCAACCCCAGGGAGAGCTCCCTGCTCCGACTGAGGTAGGGCTTCTCCAGCAGGACTGCTCTGGCTTAGATCCCAAAGTGCTTTTTGGAGAAGGCAAAGCACCGCTTACCCCCTATTGTCCTGAGCCAAGGCAAGAGCTGCCCAAGTGCAGCGCAGGGGGTCTTGCGCCTACAGGGGTCTGCTGCAAAGCTTGCGCCGCAGAGGGGTTTCTGATTGCCTGCTTGGTTTTGACCCTGGGATTGATGTCGCACTTTTTGTCTGCTTGAAAGAAGCATTTTTAATCATTTTAGAATGAGAACTGTGAGTACAGGGAAGATGCGTCCACTAGGAAGATGACCCACGGATGAGCAGCTGGAAAATTAATCTTAGGAGGGAACAAGTGTGGAATAAGCTGGTGTTTCCACTCCTGACTGCACCGCCTAAAACTGTTTAGAGAAGGGATAACTTCTGCCAGCATGGTGTCTTGCTCCTGTTGACAGCACAATTTCTACCCAGTTACGAGATCCTCTTACAACCAAAGCTGTTCTCTTCCCTCCCACCCCTCCAGTATGGCCAAAACAGTTTTCGCCTTCATCAGGCAGAGTGAAAGCTTTCCTAACAGTTACTGACAGTGTCGTGTGCTTGGATGACCTGTGGCATAACTTAATCCTCTCTAAACTGCAAAGCACAGGCAACGTTTCAGTAATCTGCTGTAACGGGATCTCTGTGCCCAGCAGAAATTGTCATGTAGGTTGGAACTTGGTGTTGGTGAGAGGGCACTGGAAAGAAAGGAGGGATGCTGGATAATGGATGAGGGAAGGAAGAGGGTTGGGGTAGGAGCCAGAAATTGGAGTAAGGACAGCATTAATGGGTAGGAGATGAGGTGCCTGGGGAGGAAATAGAGAGGTGTCCAGGGGTGCCTGAGTTAAGGGGAGGAAATGAGGATCTACCTTCAGTTCCTCCCAAGTGTTTCTTTCAAAGTACACATGTTAATTCCTGCTCCGTTCCCTGGTGATCCCTAGGGAACTTGCTCTGGCGGAGGGCTCAGGGGTGACATGCCGAGGAGTGCTGGGCTGCTCTTGAATTCGATGGCCGACACGGCTTCTTGCCCAGGAGTTGGGCAGGACACCCAGGTGGTGTTCGCGAGAGGTGTGGTAGCCCTGCCTGGGCCAGAGTAAGACCAAACCTTGGGCTGTGTGTAGGGCATGAGCATTGTTCCCTCCATGCATTCTGTCTACCATGATAATGATTTTTCTCCTCGAAGCCTGATTTATTTGAAGAGTTCAGTACTCAGCAGGCTGGTCAGAGCTTCATTTGAAAGAAAAGACCTGTACTACTGGTGCCAGGGGAGGTTTAGATTGGCTGTTGGGAAAAAATTCTTCACGGAGAGGGTTGTCAAATATTGGAACAGGCTGCCCAGGGAAGTGGTGGAGTCCCCATCCCTGGGGGTATTTAAAAGCCGGGCAGACGAGGTGCTTAGGGACATGGTTTAGTAGTGGACAGGTACAGTTGGACTCGATGATCTTAAAGGTCTTTTCCAACCAAATGATTCTGTGATACTGTTGGGCCAAATGTCTGTGTAGAGCAGCATCCTGCGTGGACACCGTACTGAATGCTTAGGGAAGAGTGGAAGAGCAGGCGTTTCCCTCCTACCCTGTAGCAGCCAGGGACCTCCAGAGCTGGAAATTGCCAAGTGCCCTGCTCTTTCCATCACTGTGGTCCTGTAGATCAAGTAATTTCTATGTTTGTCCTTACCAAATTACGAATATGTGATGTGTCTGCAATACCTGGATGGTGCAAATAAAGCTGGGTGCTGGCTGCACTTCTACCCTCTACAAATTCAAGGATCCTCCTTTTCATGTCCCGTATCTTCTCCTGTTCTCTGCATTTGCAAGTATTAGTTTGCTTGGCAAAAATGCACAGCTCTTCATTGCCTCTCCAGCTTCAGAATAAGGAATGAGCCAGACTGTTGTCTGCGTTAGACGTTGCTGATTGAAATTAAAAGCTAAGTTCAAGTTTCAGAGGTTGCTTCTTGTTAAGGTCCTGTGAATTGGGAAGAGTATTAGTGCCATGTTATAGCTATATGGGGCACTTTAAAAAAAACAAAACAAAAAAACAAAACAAAACAAAACAAAAACATATCGATTTGCAGAAGGAAAGCTACTTACAGGCAGTGGATAAGCACACTGTGGACAAGGGAGTCCTTTTCCCACTCCAGCTGCCTGTGTGGATGCCTGGAGCTTTGTAAAGAAATTTTCCACAGTCTGATGCACACATTGTAGAATTAAGGACAAATTTTGCTGCCACCGTTTTGAAACTATTTCCTTATTATTTGAATCTTTGATCAAAAAAAAACTTGAGGCTTTTTTCACCATGCCTCTGAGTCCTCTCTGAGCAACACAAGATGCTGTCAGCCTTTCTGCGGAGTCAAATTTTCTGAAGTTTTGCCTGGTTTTGTTTTGTTTTTGGTTTTGTTTTTTTTAGAAAGTATTCTTTAGGTTGAAGTTGGAATGATACAGCTTCCATCTGGGAACTATTTTAGTTTTAATTTGAAAAAACAGACTATAAAACACACACTCATAAAAACAGTTTGTCCTTTCCAATGTACTAGAAAATGATTCTCATCAGCCTCTTAAGGCACTCTACTTTCCTGTATTTAAGCTCCATGACATGTTCAGAGAGATAGTTACTGTGGGTGTTAATACGGGGTCATACATAAATTTCCAGTATGGATCATTTGGGGAAGATTAATAAGGAGAATGTGTTAATAGTAAAGAATTCGAAGTCATCGCAGATTTTGCAGCACTTGCTATGCACAATTAGCTTAGTGACCGTAAAGTTGCTGTCCGGTTTTGCCTGAAAATGAGATGCACTCAAAGGATGTACTTGTAACTTTGAAAATCAGTCATGCCTGTACATGTGCATGCATACTTCTACCTTGCTGTGGAAGGGTAGTTGGCAAGAGTCGAGTGTTGGCCGTGGGCTAGCAGTGCTTCGACCTGATCATCTATCTACTCCTGCCACTTTGTTGTCATCTCATTGGGAGCTGCAAGGTTAAACAGCAGGGTACACCAGGAGTTTGCCCACTCGACAGTGGCGTGGCACTATCCCAATGCGTTGATCGGTTTTCTGCAGAATTCTGGAGACCAGCTCCTTGATTTTGACTTTTTGGTGTTCATTGCGCCCCCAGCTCTGCTCAGGGCAATTGAGTTTGTAGTGCTGGGGCAGGAGAAAGGCATCACTTCACAGCTTAAGAACTTACCAGCTGATACTGTCAATTTTCCATAGGGCGACGCTGATTTCCCAGGCTTTGATTTGATGCTCTTATTCATGAGCCTGACAGAGCCTGTGCATCTCCCTCCCCCCCCAGGGAGGTCCCTTGATTAAGTCATTTGTGCTTCATGGGACCTCATGGGGAGCCTGTGCTGCCAAAAGTAATGAGCCAAAAAGACCGACAGTGTCAAATTATATCGGCATCCTGCAAAGATCTCATTCACTTCTGATTCCTCGTTATTTTTGGTGGACTTGGTTACGATGCCATCTGATTATTGTGATGTGTAATTTTTTGCAGCTTGGATATGGAGGAGCAGAGTTGGGCAAGGGATTGTGCAAAGCAGCAAGGCAGTGTTTGACCTGCAAGGGTTGTAACTGCCCATCTTCTCCTTCGTCCCAAGCAGTACTTGCTCCAGGGATTGTTGGAGACTTTAAAAAAAAAAAAAAAAAAAACAAACAAAAAAAACACCAAATTGCTTTTGAGTAACGTGAAATCCTGATTATGGAAATGTTAATCGTGTATCACAACATGCGTTCATCTTCTGCCTGCTCAGAAATTCTGCTGGTCGCCTATGCATGAACAGAAGGACGTTTAAAGAGAATTTTGCTTAAAATGCACTTGTTAGGATACCTGTGTAAAACGGGTACCTTTATGGCTAAAATTGATGTTTTTGTTTGTGAAGCAGCATTGGTGTGCTGAGTAACTTTTATGGATGAATAAAACGTCAAGGTCTTTTTCCAAAGGAGCATGCAGCCCAAATTGGATAATGCAGCAAAACAAAACGGCAGAGGAAGGTGGGTGAAGAGCCCTGAGAGGGGATTGATGTCTGGGATGTTTTTGTCTGGGAGAGGTGAACGGTGGCGCCCCTAAGCTTCTCCCTGCTAGCATTTCCCTGTAACCGATCTTATAAAAATACTTGGAGTACATGTAATTTAAGGTGTGATTATTGTATTTTGAACAGAGTTAAGTTACAGTGATAGAGGGGTTATGCTTTTATTATGCCTTATTTTGCCACAAGTGATGTTTGAAGCTGGAGGTTGATTTTAGCCTCTGAAGGGAGGTGAGGACTCCTGGCTTGCAGCCCCTGCACGTGTTGCTGATCCAGGTGAGTGGCCAAGAGAGGAAGAATTTCTGAGCCAGCACCTGGCAAAGGTGTCCTTGGGAGGAATGTACCTGCTTCTCTTCTTTTTCTTCTACTTCAGAGAGATCCTAGAGGCTGAGGGGGAGACCTTCTCACCCTCTACAACTACCTGAAAGGAGGTTGTAGCGAGGTGGGTGTTGGTCTCTTCTCCCAAGGAACAAGTGATAGGACGAGAGGCAATGGCCTCAAGTTGCGCCAGGGGAGGTTTAGATTGGATATTGGGAAAAACTTCTTCATGGAGAGGGTTGTCAAGCACTGGAAGAGGCTGCCCAGGAGAGTGGTGGAGTCCCCATCCCTGGAGGTATTTAAAAGCCGGGCAGACGAGGTGCTTAGGGACATGGTTTAGTGGTGGACAGGGACGGTTGGACTCGATGATCTTAAAGGTCTTTTCCAACCAAATGATTCTATGATTCTATCTGCTGGCTAACTCAGGCGCCTGATGATTGGTGGTGTAAAAACCTTATCTGCAGTTCGACCAGATTTTCACTTTTCAGTGCAGCTGGGGCTGATGCTAACACCCATTATTAAAAGTTTGCTAGACATTCAGTGTTTGAAAATCCTGGGTTTGGTTCCTCAGATTTTGTCACTTTATTTCAGCTAGAACTTTGCAGCTAATTATCTGCTAGGAGATGTGCTTTTTGGGAAGACTCTAGCGAAAACCATTCAGCTGTTATGGAGAATGAAAAGTGAGAAAATACACACTTTGTTACAATTAAGAAAAAAAAAAAAAAAAAGGCATGGTGACCATATAAAGTCACCATGCTCCTGCACTTAAGAGCAATGATTTGATGTTTGGCAGATGTCTCTTTTGCAGTTCCCATAAAAATCCACCAAAGTTGGGCCAATTTGGAAATGTGTGGGGGAATAGGGGCAAGGAACTGGAGGAGGGAGAAAAGCTGTGTTGCTTAAGCATGGCTGAACACCGCCCTCGAGTTGGATCCTCTCCTTGCTGTTGCCACAGAGCGTGTGATTTTGGGGAAGCTGCTGGAAACAGTCTCTTCAGAAATATCGTTTTTGGAGCAGTGTGTGTTTTTGGAGACCCTGGATCTAGTTTTGCAGGGTTAGTGGGATTCAGTAGGACCTGTCCTCTGTGTCTTTGCCTGTATGTGAAAATAGATATCTATACATAGCTGTATGTTGGTGAAGATGGTAAAATGTATCTACATACAGATATATCAAGGTCTGAGGCATCCCCACGTTAGCAGGAGCTGCTGGTCCTAGTCCCTCCCTGCCTCTGAGGCTTGTGTCCTTATGGAAGGACAACTTATAGAAGGACAATCTTAATGTCTTAAGAGCTTCATGGGCCAGATTTGGGTTGAAACTGCTTCAGAAGATTTTAGAATAGGTGTAAGAAAACAACAGTTGTACGAATCTTATTTCTGTAAGAATCTAGGCTGGAAGTGCGCTAAGGGCAGTGTTTCACACCCTGAAGTGGTGGGCAGAGCATCAGTGAGATGCCGAGTGAGGGATATAGATGCTCCAGCACCCACCTCTACCCGTTAGTGCCTGCAGGAAGCAGACAGGCAAATCACTGTCCTCCTGGAGAAATGGAGGCCCCATGGAGCAGAAAACCCCTCAAGGGACATCTTGGATCAGGCTCTACAAGTTACATTGATACATCATGCCTTCTTCAGAATAGTCTGGAGTTCTGCAGGAAGCCCTGTGGCTTCTTTGTGCTCCTGCACCTTGGGCTGGTGCATTGGCCTCATGGCTTGGGGCGTCATGGAGGACAGCGAAGGTAATGACCCTTCTTTTCTGGTGAAGGTGGTTGTGACCAAAAGAAATAAGGTGAGGCATTACAGAGTGTTTTGTGCCTGTCTTCCTCATAAAGTTTTAATCGCAGGATGGCTGAGATGAACAGACATCTCATCTCTGCTCAATTTGCCCAGCAGGAATTAGTAAGCGCATGAGATATTCTTCCGTAACAAAACAAACCAGCAAACAACCTACTTGACTTGAAGATGGAGCCTACGTCAAAATGCAATTCCACCTCAGGGTAGGTGGAATCAAAGTTGCCTGAAGAGCCTCTGGACTTTAACGACCTTTTAATAAAGCTTGTTAAAGTTACAGAATCAAGCATCATTGGTGGTAGCACCAAGCATTATTCCTGTGCAGACAAAGGCCTGCAGAAGTACTGGATGGGAGGAGAAACATGTGAGACTCAATGAATGATGTATTTGTCTTTACTCCTGGGCAAATACTTTGATTTACTAGTTTTTCAAGTTATTTTGATTTGATAGATAGTAGATAAGCAGATTTATTTTTTTAAGGATGACTTCTCCTGCTTAATCCAATTTTCTCTTGTCCATGGTGTAAAGAAATTGAGTGTAATATCTTGTGCTTGTAGGTAGGAGTGGGTTCTCTGTGAGCTCGTGGTAAAACGCTGCTCTGAACGAATTCAGTTTTGTGTGACTAGACAGTGTCAAAGCTGTCATGAAGATAGTGTAAGCCCATGTCTCTGCTCTTTTTTCATCAGTGTAGGAAATAAGTCATGTAAAGGCTGTGATAAAGCTGTAGCGCTGTAAATGTGATCATGGGAGTTCTTAGGAATAGCTGCATCCTTGCTGTTCTTGTGATTTTCATCGAGTATAGAGTTGCTGCTGAGAAAATCTGTGGACCGGAGTAATAAATCGTTATGAGAATATGATAAATGACTTGGAGAAATCCAGATGACTTGTAAAATGCAGTCCCACAAATCATATGGGAAATGACCCACGACAAAGTGGCATGTGGAGGAGCAAGCAGCGTGGGCCATACCCGAGGAAGAGGGCTCTGTCCTGGACAAACAGTCGCTGTGAAAAGGTACTTGTGGTTGTACTGAGCAGCCAAGTCTACTTGAATTCCCAGAGTGATAGAGCAGTAAGAAGTGTTTAATGCCATCTATGGACATGTGAACTGTGGAATAGGAACAAAGGATGTTTTTACTTCCAAAAACTGCATTTATGAAAATACTGATGGAATAGCTTATTTAGCTGTGATATCCGTATTTTAAAATAGACATGGGAAAAGCTAGAGAATGTGCAGAAGGAGCAGCGGGGCAGTGTTTGGAGTGGGGATCTAGACTTCAACTTCTTAAAAAATCTCCCACTGTGTGTGTTTGGGTCAAGAGAGAGACTGAAACACAACTCCCTTGTGCGGGGACAGGGTGCTGGAAACTGCTGAGTCTGTTGGAGAGGACTGTGAGAACTACCAGCTCTTTGGAAGGTGATGTTAGAAGGTAGGCACAGGCTGCAGTTACTCATTGGAGCAAATTACCGAGAAGGAATGGATTTAGTATCTCTTCAGATCAAGCCTTGATGCATCTTTGGAAGCTGTACTTTAACTAAAAGCAGGTAACTGGATTCAGTGGGAGACACATAACCAGTTACTTTTGCTTTACATATAGGAATGCTGAGATACAGAGAGGGTGAGGCCATTCTGCTTGTGCAGAAAGTCCATGGCATGGTCACAAACTAAGCTATGGTGTGTATCAGTCCAGTGTCTGTCGCAAAATTGAGACCATGTCAGGAGGTGGTTTCTGAACACCTTGTGCCAGCGCAGTTCTGTGCAGTGACACTGGTTTGGTGGCGTTGAGCAAAGGGAGTTTCCATTCCCTTTCTTGAAGGCTAAATCCCATAGCACCATTTTTGCTGTGAAAGCAAAATGCGGTAGTGAAACAGAGGGTGGTTTTGCTCAGTAAAATGCTGGCCTTGCTTGGACCGCTTTCTTTCAAATGAATTTCTGCAGTGGACTGGAAGCTTAGGACTAATTTTCTAAAAGAGAAGTGTTGCTACTTCTATGTGCTTTATCTGCCTGTGGAAGAGGGAAGGACTTCTGTGCGGAGACAGACTCTAACATGCCTCTTGCTCTTCTTTGAAGCAGCAATTTGCCCCTGCTGAGCATCCCTCCACTTGCGTGCTGGTTCTTTGTGCCATCCAATTGGTCTAATGTGAAAAGCATTTGAAATATCCCCAACAGTGGGCTGTGGCTTCAGGTAAAGAGGGACAAGTCAGCCACAGAGGGCTTTAATTTGAAGGTCAAGTTTTTTTCCTTGAAGGTTGTCTTGAGCCTGAGCAGCATGTGCAAAGTGGCTTCTTTATGAAAGGTTTTTCTGAGTTAGCTAAGGGAAAAATCCTCCCCCCCTGCCCCCCCAGTAAGTCCTGATACTGTCTCTTTGTCTTGTTACTCCTTGTTGATAAATGATAGGAGTAACAGTGCCAGAGTAAATGTCCCATTTTCCTTGTCCACCCTCATTTCTGCATTGAGCATCCTTGTGCATTCCTCCTTTTCTTATGCCAAGCCCCATGCTCTCTCTATGCAAAGCCCTCCCTGTACATCATCGTATCAGCTGATTGGCAGACTTGAGCTTGCTGAGGGAATTTAGGGATTTTTAAAGGGGATCTTTGTCAGTTTGGGATTTAGACAGTCATGTAAAAGCACGTGGTCAAGAGTTGTGTCCCCTGCAAGAGGGCATGAAAGAAGGGAAATTGTGGCAGCTGGAGTGGGTGGTTGAGGACAAACAGACCTTTCAGTTGAGCATCTCCAACATGAGCTACACCCTGCCTGTGTGTTGGCAAGCTCCTAGTCAGCTATAAGGTAAATTACTAGCTTAAATCCCTTTCCCTTCCAGTGACTCAGCAGGCAGCAGTAGCTTTTAGGGCATCTCTAACCTGTTTGACTTTCCATTACAAGTCTGAACCCAGGTTGGCAGTCTTTGATGGTGAAGGGTAAGAAGGCGGCAGTAGAAACTAATCCTTTGCTGGCAGGGTTGGACGTGATTTTTGGGAAGGGAAATAATTTCCCACTTTGTTTCTGGGAGATCAGTTGGTTTTGTTTGGGTTTGCAGAAGAAACTAACAGTTTATCCTTATTCTTTGCAAGCCTTTAAAAACTCCTTTCTTGCAGTGGGATCATAAAATCTTTGACTTTGTCTCTGCTCTACAACAACAGGTTTTAATTTCACTGTTTGTATGATTTTGTTTGCTAAAGTGGAAGCTAGGTATAGGCTCTCTGGGGTTTTCTTCTGTGCTTTTTTTCCCCCCATAGACCCCTCCTGCCTTATCCCAGTGCAGCCTGCACTGTAACTCTGGCATAACAACAGGCACCCCAAACAGTCCTTCATTTCGAGCTCTGTTTTACGTGTTCTTTTCCAGAGTATTAATATGCTGGGTAGCCTCTGTGCTCAAACGAGGCATAAACAATTCAGACAGCAAATGCTATAGAGCAAGTGCAGTTAATGGACCCAGATGGTTATGTTGCCAGTTTTATGTGACATGTTGCCTGCATTAGCCTGGGAAACTTTCTGCTCTTAAATATCAAAGAGCTCTATTTAATGTTTTGCGTTGGACTTCTGCTGGGCTTTGGCATGTCCTTAATAGCACTTGGTACCGCAGGTATGGGAGTGCCTTCTGCCCGACCTTGCATAACGTCTCCGTCCCAAGCGTGGTCAGCTCAGCAGCTTTGGTGGAGAGACCCTTGGAGAGACGCCAGCACGTGTGCGCACAGCGGAGCAGATTGCAGCCTCCCGTGCCCTCGCTGTGGATGGATGGCCCACCGGGGCCACAGATCTGAGCTCGCGCTGCGCCGTGTCTTGATCGCCTTGGCCTTCTGCTCAGATTGGGTTGGAGAGTTGCATGCTGGGAATGATTTCTACAGGCATATTTCTGTATTAGGTTGCAATATTTGTCTACCTTAGTGCAGAAGAATGAGCTTAAACAACCATACTGAAAACAAATTTCGGATACACAATAGCATGCCTGACAATGTGAAAAATAATGATGGTACAGGCAGATGAGTGAAATAAAAAAGCAACGTGGATGAGAGCCTTGAAAGAAGAGAAAATAGGGAAGAAAGTGAATATAATTGTCAGGAAAGGGTGAGATGAAAGCAGATTGTGATGTTTTTGTGACCGAGGGGTAAAGGAAAAAGCTTTTCAGTGGACATTGCAAGGATGAGCAAAAGAAAATGGACAGGTGTAGCTGGATAGTGAAGAGTGGAGGTCAGAAAAGAAAACTTAGACAGTTAAATATCCCAAGATGCCATTTAGTGCCCTGCGTTTCACTCTTGGCCTTCCCCAGCCCCCACTAACGTGGATTGCTCCAGGCCATCTGGGGCTGCAAATTCTTCATCCCCGTTTCCTGCTGTGGAGAAGGAGAGCTTGTCGGTGCACATATCTGAGACGCTGTTTTTAATTTCCAGGAGAATGTAGATCTTACTTGTTTCTGTTGGAGCAGCAAGCTGGAGAGGCCAGGAGGAGACCTTGTATCTAGGGGCAGGGCTGGGTTCTCTAGGGAGCAGAAGAACCTTCCTGGGCATCTCTCCATTGCTGCTCTCCTGCACCAGCCATGCCCCACTCTGCCTTCAGCCCATGTTCTTGCTGCCTTCCTCCAACCCTACATCCCAAAGATGTTGTACATGGTATCGTATTGACATTTCTCCTGTTGTAATAGCACAGATCTTTGCTGAGACGTAAAGACAGGTTTAATCCCTACCTTATCTATTCCAGCAGTCTCTGTGCTGGAGTTCCCCCATCTCCAGCGCTTGGTGCTAAGCTCGGTGGCTTGGTGTGGTTGCTTAGGGCAAAGTTTCCTTTTTACTTTTTGAAGTGATTCTTACATGCACACACGCTCCTTGAGGCTCTCTGCAGCAGACATCTGTCACTTGTTTTTCTCCTATGGATGGTAGCGGTGAGGCGCGCAGTTAAAAGTTGACGGTGGGGTGAGCGGCAGATGTCGGCAACCGTTGTCTCTGCAGCGTGTGCACCGTTCTGCTCCGTCTGTGCCAAATGCAACCCTGTTTGCTTAGCAAAATAACCGAGGATGAGAGACAGGAGTGACATAAAAAAAAATATGCAATTTTAATGTTCTTTAAAAAAGACAGCAACAACAAATTTTTGTTTCAAAGGATGGAGGGGTCCTTATCTACTAAATACGTCATGCCACGCAGATTCTTGTGGTCTTGAGAGATCTTTGGGAGCTCCAGCTCGCCAAACAGTAACACATCAAAGAAGTGTCCATGGGGCTTGGAGTACAAACACGTAATATGCAGATGGCACAGGGAGTTCACAAGGCTCTGAGTCCATGCCCAGGGAACAGATACTCTCTTGCTGAGAGACCATCTGACAACCTTCTCCTTCTAGATGACTCTTTGCATTAAAGGTGACCTGAAACACTTTTTTTTTTAATACATTTAAAAAAAAAAAAAAAGCACCCAAACTTAAAAATCCCAAAGTCTAGCTACAAGAGCCATCCCTCTGCTTAAAAGATCATCCTTTGCAAAGTAAGTTTTGCTTGTCTTCACAGACTTCTAAGGCATGGTTGCCTGGCACAGGGGCATCTTTAGCTGTTGCTCAGGTAAACGTGGAGCTCTCCTAGCACGGTGTCCCAAGGGGGACATGGAGGGATCCACAGAAAGTGGGCAGTTGAGAATGACCCATTCTCCAATACTTATCATGTAGCATCATCTGTCATCTGATAAACTAGAGGGAAGGCATGCCATCCAGGGGGACCTTGACAGGCTTGATGAGTGGGCCCATGTGAACCTCATGAGGTTCAACAAGGACAAGTGCAAGGTCCTGCACCTGAGTCGGGGCAACCCCCGATATCAATACAGGCTGGGGGATGGAAGGATGGAGAGCAGCCCCGCGGAGAAGGACTTGGGGGTACTGATGGATGAAAAGCTGGACATGAGCCGGCAACGTGTGCTCCCAGCCCAGAAGGCCAACAGTCTCCTGGGCTGCATCCCCAGCAGCGTGGCCAGCAGGTTGAGGGAGGTGATTGTGCCCCTCTGTTCCGCTCTGGTGAGACCCCTCTGGAGCCCTGCATCCAGCTCTGGGGTCCTCAGCACAAGAAGGACATGGACTTGTTGGAGCGGGTCCAGAGGAGGCCACAGAAATGGGCAGAGGGCTGGAGCCCCTCTGCTCCGAGGCCAGGCTGAGAGAGTTGGGGCTGTTCAGCCTGGAGAAGAGAAGGCTGCGGGGAGACCTTAGTGCGGCCTTGCAGTGCTGAAAGGGGCCTATAGGAAAGAGGACTTTTTAACAAGGCCTGTAGTGGTAGGACAAGGGGTGATGGTTTTAAACTGAAAGCCAGTAGGTTTAGATTGGGCATTTTTTATGATGAGGGTGGTGAAGCACTGGCACAGGTTGCCCAGAGAGGTGGTGGAGGCCCCATCCCTGGAAACATTCCAGGTCAGGTTGGAGGGGGCTCTGAGCAACCTGATCTGGTTAAAGATGTCCCTGCTCACTGCAGGGGAGTTGGACTGGATGACCTTTAAAGGTCCAAACCCAAACCATTCTGTGATTCTGTCATCTCAGCTGGGGATCATGGATGTTTGGTGGTTTTATCTGAGGTGAGAGCGGTGGAGTTGCTGAGGCTGTTGGTGCAGGAATTACTTGGGGTTGTTAATACTGGTTTAAGGCTTCTGTGCAGGTCAAATAAATTATCTTTAGAGCATTGGTTCCTGCAGAAACCTCACCTTTGTAATAGAGGCACTTTTGAGGCACCAAATAACGCTGCCTTATGCCTTGGACAATGTAGGTTGGGCTCTTGCCACAACTTGGTGGTGTAACCAAGATTTATAGGCAACGAGGCTGCCTCTGCCCTGAGCATGGAATGACCCAGGTTCAGCTGGGTTTTACCTTCTGCTGAATCAGGATCCGTGATGCAGATGGGAGCATGCCCTTCCAGCAGAGGTTCGTCAGCCTTGGGAGCCCCCTCCTCGCTGCAAGCACCCTAAGAGGTGGGGTGAGGCGGTCCACATGCATTTCATGGCTTGCTGGTGGGTGGGTAGCACTTTGGGACCTCAGGAAAGCTCGGCATCCCACGGAGCAGTGGGGAAGCAGGACTTGAATTCAGTCATACGATTTGTCTGGTGCGCAAAATAACACACTGCTTTGACCAAGAATGCCCCCATTCGTTCTGCCCTCCTACAAAGTAATGTTTCCTTCCCTTTTTCTGGGTTAGTTTTCATAATCTGATCGGGAAGCGAGTCCTCTGCCAGGCAAGCAGCCAGCAGACGTCTCAGCAGTGGGATGTTCTCTGCCCTCCAGCCCCGTGGTGCTCGGGGCAGCTAGGTGAGGATGAAGACCAGCATCTCCTGCCAGTTCGGTCTAGTGAGGAGAAGCGGTTCGGTTGGTACATGAGTAAAAGTTCAAAGAACAGCTGATGCAAATTAAATCGCTTTTTGATCATCCGTAGAGAAGAGTCCGGCAGAACCCTGGGGTGGTGCTTGGACAAAAAGCAGACACCTGCTGCCTCGGGAATCTTCAAAACATTTTTCCTTTTGCCAGCGCTGTTTGAGGCTTTCCTGGACCAGCTGCGTTGTGCTCCAGTCCTCTGCTTATCCCCTTCAGGGGCTGGCACAGCAGGGAGGCAGCGTTACCTACCCTTGATTGATGGGGCAGTGCTGGGCACTGTGAAACAAATACCCTGACGATACCTGGTGTCTCCTCTCCATCTCCTGGGACCGAGTCTGGAGGAGGCAACCACCCAAGCCTGCTTCTGCTGGGTCCCTCGTGCGTGCCAGCAGCACCTCGGTGAGCTGCCTTTCCATCACGGCACACGTTAGAGAGGAGCTGATTTTTGTACGCAGGGATGAGGGTAAAGGAGAGGCTTGGTTAGAAGCAAATTAGCACAAGGTCTCCTTCAACGCCTAATTACAGCGTGTGCTGTCAGCCCGTCCTTTCACAAGCTTGGGCTGTACTCCATCCCACCGAGAGCCCATCGCACGCTACCACGCTTGATTTTAGCCCAAGGGATGTGAAGCAGCATGTTGCCTGCGTTGCCATGTCACAGCCGATGTGTGCCAGAGCTCTGCTGGCTCCCACCGATGGTGGGGGGAGTCACGCCGATGTGTGTGTATGTGCATGTGTTTTGGCAGAGCTGCAAAAATCAGCATTTACCACATATTACAGAGCCACCTCCCCTTCTGTCAAGTGAGAATAACATCGCAGAAAGTGCACATCCCTGCAAGGGAACAATTTGATAGCAATCAGCAGTTGTTGACTCTTGAACAGCTTCTGCTGGTCCAGCCAGTTCTTTAAAGGCTGGGTTTTTTGGTCTTTTTTTTTTTTTTTTTTATTTTTTTTAAATGGCAGCTTGCTAAGGGCCAGATATTGTTGTGACAGTACCTCTGAAATCCTTAAGCTGCTTGAATCACTCCAAGGAGCCAAGCAATAAAAGAGCTAGAATAAAATGTATCCCACAATATCCTTCACTTCTGCTGACAACTGCAGTTTAAATTACTGGTGCAACCTTTTAGCATAGCTAGCTTGTAAAAACTAATAAAAAATAAAATGAAGTCATAACAGCTACTTGCCACCACTTCTGTGATGGGGAGTAGAGAGAAACTGCCTTTCTTTTTGGGTGAGCCTGTGCTAGCGTACTATTATTGTTGTTAATATTATATCCTGATCACTGTCATTAATATATGCTGTAATTTTTACATTATAGAAGTTATGCAGTGTTTATTAGAGAAGGGGCTTTGCTTTTATCGTAAGGTAGCATTTATCCCATGAGCACCCTAATGTTTTTCAGAGCTTGCATTAGAATTATGCTTTTAAAAAAACCTAAGCTCTCAGGAGAGTGGGTTGTTTGGCTGATGTGAATTTGGGCATCCCATTTCCAGATGCTCTGATTCCTTGGGTCCTTTGCCCCAGGTGTCTGGAGTTTCAGGGACTCGGAATAATTTGTGACTTTGGGAAAAAAAAAAAATTAACCAATGTGGATTTTTATTTTGTAAACTGTATGCATTCAAAGCTTGCAGTAAAACATTTCTAGACCTCAAAGAGCCAGCGAGGGTTGTGTGCAGATGCTGGGTTCGTGTAGCGTGGGTGAGCGTTGAAGCGTGTATTTTGCAGGGCACGTTGAAATGAAATCCTCAGCTGTGGCTGTTGAGTAACATCTTCTCTTGTGATTTCTGGAGAGCTCTGGAAAGAGCTTTGCAGTCCGGGGAGGAGTGAGGGGTAGAGGGTCGTGGCTGTTGGTTCTCGTTTCTGCAAACATCTTGTAGCCTTGTGCAGATGGAAACGTGCCACGTCCTGCAGCCTGCCAAGAGAGAAGAGCTGCGTTTGCGATATGTTTCCTTCTTTGTAGCCCAGAGGTGGAGGCACTTGGGAAGCATTTTGCTAGCCAAAGTGAAAAGGATGGAGGCAGCCTTTATAAGCAGCTGCCAGTCTTGTCACCAGAGCCCAGCACCAGCCCCCGAGGACCAGCACCAGCTCCCTGCTGGGAGCACCAGCAGAGCTGGGACTGTGTGAAAGGCTGCGAGTATGGAACGCATTAGTAAGAGTAGGGGTGGGAAGAGGGAGGCTTGGGACACTCTGCTTGTACTGGCCGCCAAAACTGTGACTGTCCAAAAGGCTGTGTAGGAGGGTGAAGGCAGGATGTGGATGGCCCTGATGTGCAGCGCTTTTTGTTCTGAAACAAAAGGAAATGCTACCTACAGCAAAGGCATCGCCCACTGAACGATAGCCCTGCAGCCTTGGACTTTGGTCAGCAAAAGGTATTTTATTTTGTTTCAGTTTTCTATGTGCTTAGCTGCTGAGATCAGACAGTTGTTCGCAGCAGAAGCATGTCTGAGAGAGGATTTGAGCTAGGGAAAAAGCTGGATGAAAAATCATTGTGAGTTACTGGGCTTGGGGATGGAACTGGTGGGTGGAGCTCATGGTGTGTCATGCAACAGGTCAGACTGGATGGCTTGCAGTGGTCCTCTTTGACCTTAGCACTTCGGGAACAACGTAGTTGATTATTTTATTTTATTTTTTGTGGGAAATGGTCAAATGCATGTGACTTGAGAGCTATCGGTTGCCAGGTGTTGCAGTGGAAATGTTTTCTGTGAAGGGAGCTGAGAGCTGATGGAGCGCAGAGCTGGTGACCCACATCTCATCCCATTTAGCTGCAAAGGATTTGAGATATCCCTTCTTCAGGTTGTCTTGTTTAGAGAGAGGTATCGGTAGTGGCGTTTGTAACACATGCTGATCGTTTACCCCTGCAGTTCTACCGCTGTAGATTTTACTGGCTATAACAAAGCCGAGTATCCTCATCCCTGGCTTCAGGTAATGGGCCAGGGTTTGGTGGAGTGGAGGTAACTCAGCAAGTCGGTGGCAGGGCTGACAACCAAGAGCATCTCTCACATCTTTCTTCTGGACCTGTAAGTGTGTATGCTGCCCTCATAAACCAAAGCATCAAATTCAGGTAGGGGAGGGTTGGAGTTCATTTTCCTGGTGCTCCTGCAATGGAAAGGGCTCAGAACCAGGAGTCCAGGTCATCAAAACTTTGCTTGGGGAATTTTGGCAAGTTTGCTTTTTATTACAGATGCCCTGCACTCCCTTTGTGAGTCTCTGCTGTGCTGAGGAATATGCATGAGGCTGGGATGTGCCTCATTGCTCTGGGCATCATAGCACCCAAGGAGGTATCCTTTGCCTTGGGCCTAATCCTGTGCCTGTCTCCTCAGCTAGTGTCCTCCAGCCTCCAATACTCCCAGCAGCCCAGATTGTCAAGCCCATGGGAGCATTCAGGCAGAAGGCTGACTACTTATGAATCTCTCATCTGTTTGGAGACGGTCTGGAAGGAGTGGTTTTGGCCAGTGTGCTAATAGGCAGCCTGTCTTGCATGATGCCTCTAGGCGATGGGTAATATGTTTCTTAAGTACATGTGGTTTTGTTTGTGTTTTTATATTAAACAGGCGAAGAACCCTCGAGATCAACACTGGGAAAAAGAAGAAAAGTAGTGAAGGAGTCGATGTGTGATGCAGGAGGGGTCTGAGCCAAGGTGCAGAAGGTAAAGCACAAACAAATCCTGCAGTGTTAGTCTGCTCCATGCCTGGCATTAGATTGCTTCTTCCCTTGCTGTATTTTAACACAGTCTACCGAAACATCTCTGCACTCTTCTAGCAACACTCTCCCTTCTCCCCATAGCTAAGTTAAAGTAACGGTGAGATGAGGAAAGCTTGTAAAAGTTGGGCAGCACCAGTACAGCATCACCCACGGAGTCTTAATCAAGCCCCTTACATATTTTTTGGCCGTCAACTCTTTTTTTTAACCATCTATTATTTGCTGAAAGTTTTAGCCAAGTTCAGTTGGCAGAACTGCAGGCGAAGAAGCGGCATTTCACAATAATCTGATTTCCGCAGTTTAAATTCTGATTTTAAAAGCAGTGTTGAATGTCACTAATGGTCTGAGCTCGCCAGCTCAGTGTCTGGGTGCCTTGGGATCCAAATCCCTGCACACAACTCAGTGGGGGGAGTTGGACTCTGAAACTGCGTGTATGATCTGAAAATTTTTCTTCTTTAACATCATTCATTGGGCAGATTCTTGTCCCAAAACACTTTGCAACCAAGGTAGGTTCACCGTGTTAGGATGAGTCCATGGGCTGCTTGATGCACAGCTATTGTGGGGGTGTGTGGCTGACAGGGAACCATGGGCAATCTTACTGCAGAGGCTAGACATTGCTGCCAGCAGCACATTTCTCCTTCTCCAGTTTTCCTCTCACTCCTGTAATGAAGCCAGTGGATGAGATTTTGTGCCCTGTGCTGAGCTCCTTCAGGCAAACTCCGGAGTATTGCCAAAACCGTGGATGAATTTGGGCTTGAGCAAAGGTGTCGAGCATGAAGGAAAGTGGCTGGAGCATGGAGTCACTTCTGCCTCTGCCAGGGAGCGGCATTTTCTGGCAGAGGGACGCAAGGGCACCAAGAGGCAGTTGCATCCTACGCAAACCTACTCTGGCAGCCCGAGTTTTTGAGTGGAAGTAGCACATGGATTGTTACTGGGAGCTGCCACAGTTATTCGAGTTGGGATTTGGCTGTCAGATCTAACTCCTGCTCTTAGGAAAACTTGGATGAAATGTAATGGCCCATGATACAGCAAGAAGCAGGCTAGGTGCTCTCAAGGTCCCTTTTGGCCTTGAACTCTACTAATCTGTGAAAAAACCACAGCTGCATCTCTAATAACACATGACCGGTTCAAGCCCCTGTTTTGACTTGCTGTCAAAAGATTTCTCCAGGAGCGCTGTGTCCTTGTGTGTCATGTTTGGAGCATCTGCTCCGTATATACTTGGGTTGAACCGCTTCCAGCAGACTTAGCAACTGTGCTGGTGATTTCCTTCAGGAAATCCAACCATGCAGGATAGTGTTTAGCTTCTGGGATCGTGGCAATCAAGCCATAATGGCACTATTTTAAGTTGCCTTTTTTTTTTTTAACCTCCTAGCTGTCTCCCCACCCCCAACCACATATCTGTACATCTGGGGGAGGGCGTTTGGCCTTGTTCAAGTGAAAGAGTAAATCCTTTTTGATTTATTCCAGAGCAGCTCTTGAGCTCAGCTCCTGTGAGAGCCTGCTGACTTTGAGTTCAAAAGATCTCATGTCTTTGAGGCCAGGCTGTCGTTTTCCATCTTGCCTCAAAGTTAAACTGAAAGAGAAAATTCTTTTTTTTCTTAGAGAGAGAGAGAGAGAAAGTAAGCATGCAGCGTAAGGGAATCAGTCTTACCTTCAGCAGAAGAGAATGCCATGCCAACGTGCAGAATTACAGGTTAAAATATGGTTGTTTAGCGAAGGCTTTATTTTCAAGTACCTAACATGTTGTTCAGTTAAGTGTTTCGTAGAGATAAATACTTCCTTTTAAAGCAGTGATGTTGGCTGGCTGGGATCCAGCCTGTGATCCTACATTAAAGCATTTTTTGGTGTTTAAACCGCTACATTACCATGGTGGTTAGAAATGGTAGTTCTGATCCCTAACTTCCTGCAGATCTGCTGATAACAAGGTCTGGCTCAGGCTGAGTTTTCATTGCTAACTCCTGAGTTCGGACTTTATGTCTGCGCTGAATTTCACCGCAGGCAGGAGTGTTGGTCACTGGCGTAATTGCCTTGTTGCCTAGTTGATGTTTTCAGGAATGAATGCTAAAAGATAGGCCAAGGACATCTCAGTTCAACATTTAGGCTTAACATCTGCCTCAATCTCTGCATTTTGTTTTCCTTGCTGCCTGACTCGAGGCATTTGGGGCTGGAAGCGAAGCTGCTCGAACGTGGGCTCTAGCACACACGCCGAGCAAGAAAGGCTTGCCTTTAAATATGGATTCCTAATGCTTAACTTCTAACGTCATCCTGTGGAGCAATATTGAATGTGTCCAACAGTTGTGGTGCGTATCAAATGACCGTCTTGACATACCAGAGGGGTTGGGTGTGGTTGATACCTTAAAATGTCTGTTATGTTGGACACTATAGTGATGAATAGGAAGTATTAAGCCCTATACCAAAGATGAGCTGTGCATCTTGAGAGGAAGGAGGTGCAGACAGCTATCTGGCACATATATATATATATATATATATTTATATTTATATATAGAGAGAGAAGTGTATGTATGTATAGAGCAAAATAAATATGTAAGAGCTATTATATGCTAGCTCTCTTCCATAGGGCCCTGCTTAGTCCAAATTTATGCAGTTGTTGCTACAGCTATGTGTTTGGAAGGGCAGAGGTAATAGATGGTAGACCTTTAATAGACGGTAGACCTTCCTCTTAAAAAAACCAGCTCTTCTGAGCAAGGTGACCTTGGCTCTGCTTCTAACTTGGGAAACCAGCAATGCAGTGGAAAGGAGCTGCTGATCAGTGCAGTGAAGGCTCGGTCAGACGCCAGCAGAAGATAAAACATTGGTTGGGTTGGTCTGGAGTTTTAACTACAAGTGGGGTTGTCAGGGCTGCCATGTAAAACTGTGGGTGCTCTCCCAAACTTGTATGTATTGAATATATACCTGGGAGGTGTGTATCTATTTTTTTTTTAAAAAAAGCTCCAATGTTGGTATAGCATACTGGGGAGAAAAACGGCTTTCTTACCGCCTCCAAGGTACACAATTATTTGCTGGCAGAATAAGCAACAGCTCAGCTAGCCCTTACAAGCATGGGGCAAGTCTCGCGTGGTGTTTTGCAAGCCTTTCTTATCAAACTCTTCAGTTTCAGAAACGCTTTCTTTCAAAGTTTTATAGCCCGTGGAACATGTGCATGAGAACACCTTGGTGTTTATACCCGTCTTTTGGGGAAAACGCATCGAGAAAGCCAGCTGAAACTGCAGTCATTTTCTGGCATGTCCGCGTACAGTAAATCCACACGGCTCAGGTTACGATACAAGGACAGGTAATTGACTCTTCTTTTGTTCTGTCACCAATTCTCCTGCTCTTTCTTCAGCAGAAAAGAACCACACATCGACCCTCCTCCCGCAAACCCGTGTTCTGAGCCAGCAATAAAGCAGGAAAATGTTTTTTCCCAAATCTAATTTGAAACATGGACCATTCTTAAACAGCTTCCAACTTAACAATAAAGAAACTTCACAGAGTGCTTGGCAGGAGCCTCTGTACATAATTTAGATCATAATCAGATGCATTAACACATTTTATATGGATCTCATGGGGGCCGAGAAGACGAGGTGTGCTGGGTAATTTCTTTCCAGATTTCTTTACCTGATTGTTTATTACTCTTGGGGACTTCATTTGTGGTCCAAATGTCACCAGCAGAATCCTGCTGCTTCATGCGCCTGCATTTAGAGTAGCTGGTAGCAAGGCTTCAAATAACCTAATTGGCGTGTTATCGTCAGTCTTTCCATCTGTGTGTGTCAAAGGGAGGATGGAGAGTATGTGGGGAGGGAAAGGCGCAAGAGGAACAAAAGCAAGGACCCAATTCTCCAAATTGCTGAGCTTCCCCTGTGCCTGCAGCTCAGTGGGAGGGAAGGTGCTGAGAGTGCTCGAGGAGTAGCGTGTTTCCCGCTGAGTACAATCATGAGCTCTGCTTCTAGAGAACTGCATGGGGGAAGCGCTCCCTCCCTACCTTTTCATTTTAGCTGTTAAACATAAGCAGCTCTAATTTTATAAAGCTTCTGAAAGCTTTTCGGCACTCTGTGCAAAGAAACGATCGCGTATCATTCGCATTGCTTCATTGTTTTGCCATGAATCCACCCATGCCAAAAGCATCCTCGTGAAATCTCTCCTTTGACAGAAAATTCTGTTGCTGCTTTGATAAATGATGTTTCGGTTTTCTTTCTGCTCTGCTGGTTTGTATTATCCCCTCAAAAGGTGGGAAGTGAAGTTCCCTGTCACTTCAATGTCTCCTTTATACATGCTGAAGTAATAACCCTTCCCATGTGTTTCACGGGTATTTATTTGTTATTAAATGCCGTGAACTAGTGTAACATCAGGATTCCCAATCCTTTCCCAGCCGTGGGCTGTCGAGGCCAGGCTCTGCTCCGAGATGCACAGCTCAGGGTTAGGAGCCTGGTCACCGGGGCACAAGGGGATGCTCCTGGGCACTAGCACTCGCTTGTGGCCTCGGCTGGCTACCATTGACCCATACGAGCCCCGGCCGTGGGCCAGAAGTCAGCAAAATCAGGAACTGAACCCACAAGGCAGGCTGGATGTGGCCACTGTGTTCAGGAAGGTGAGAAAGTTTAAAGCATGGAAGTGGCTGGATTACACCAGCTGGACTTGGGGCCAGAGAATAGGTGGATGTACTGGCGTAGCCTCGGGGCCGCGGCAACCAGTACCAAAAACATGGAGCCCCTCTTTCCCCTTCTTCCTGTGATACTGAAACTGAAAACCAGCCCTGACTGGAAAGCCACAGTGTTTTACTGGCATGCAGCGAAGGAGTGCTCTGGCACGATGCTTTGGGTGCTGTTCACAACCTACAGGCAAACTGCGCCAGCTAAAACCCTTGTGGCCAAAACAGGTTTGAGTGCAGAAGATCCTTTGGAGGCCGAAGGAGAAGCACTGATTTCTGTTTGCCTCTTTCTTTTTATTTTTTTCCTTAATAATTGTTTATCAACAACATTTTCCCAGGCGATGATGAAACTCAGCATCGCAGACTAGCTGAGATCGTAAAGTGACTTCTACAACATAATGATGATGAAGAAATGAGTATCCTTAAAAATCAGAGGCGATTGGGTTGTTGACTTTCCATTTCATGTACTGAGCGAACCCCTGTGTCTCACCCCTGTAACACCAGTGTGTTGTGCTGTTGAAATGTTGGCGGGGAGAAAGGAGAGGGCGAAGAGCTGAGTCACCCGGTGCCTTTCCCACAAACACCTGCCTTTACCCGGGTTTTCCAGCTAAGTACTGAGGAATGTCATTACTTGCAGGATATCCTGCCCCAAGGTATAAAAGTGATGGTTGTTAGGCTCTCCTGAACAAACCCTTTCCCCTCCATCTCCTGCTTATTTTGAATCATGAGAGCATCAGAGCAGGCTGATACAGGCTCCAAAGGGTTTGTGCAGCAGGGCGGGCAGGCGTACATGAGAGGGAGAAAATATCCCCAGTCCCTTTGCTATTTATAGCCAGTTCACGAGCAGTTTCCTTGCTTCCAGTGCCCAAATTACCAGCTGTGACTGATGTATTCTCCTTAGGTCAGCAGCACATACAGCGACCGACTTGTCTTGACAAGCTTGGGAGCTTATCGGTTCAGCTGACGAAGTCAGCGCGGTGGCACGCTGAGCAGCACCGCTCTGCTCGTGCTGTAGTTTGGCTGGGGCACGGACACGCTTGCTTGGTTGGGCTGTGGAAGGGGCTCCGAGCTTGCCAGGGCGGTGAAGGAAAAGGAGTGTTTTGTTTCCTATTTGCTTAAGATCTACTTGGGCTGGACTTCAGAATTATTGATGTTCAACCTGTCTTTGTACCAAAACACTGCAACTGTTCAAACAATTGCTCAGCTGAAACTATTGGATTACCTCTCGCTAAAGCATTATTTGATTTGGCTTGCTGTTTTGTCAAGCCTCTGAAGATAATAGCTTGCTTTAGCCTTTCGTCTCCAGATAGCATGAAAGAAGCGGGCATCCGGAGGGGATGTGCTGCTGCCTTGTAACTTCTGTGAATTAGAAGCACCATGGCTTATCTGCATGGCGTAGGATCCATACAGCCTTCACCTGCCTTCTCCTTTATATCCTGCATGTATTGCTTAGCTGGGGAAGAATTTTGTTTGCTGAAGACCTGCCAGGTGCTGATCTGTTCATCCTAGATCGCAGCTGCTGTGTTCTCCTATTGCGTAGTTTGGGTAATCCCTTACAGCTCAGGCCTCATATCTGGAAAAAAAGGTGGTGAAACTCTTCCAGGGATCTTGTCCATGTGGTTATATGCTGAAATGCAAGGGGTAAAGTGTTGCTTTTCTGATGTGTGGTTTGCTTTTGTGGCCTGGCAGGTCCTCCTCATGCATGGGGAGAAGAGCAGAACTGCCACTGAGTGGGGGAACTGAGGAATTCAGGTTCTCTTTTGCCTAATTTCAGGTGAATATAATCTGCTGTTTGGTGGGTGGTGTTGAATAAGTGTCACAGGGAGGAGCATAGACATAAATAAGGCAGAATGGGAAAGATGAAACACTTAAACTCTTCTGATGGTTGGAAATGGGAAGAAAGTGCCTTATTTTTTTTTTTTTTAAATCAGGCAGTAGGATGCTGGCTGTTGTGTATGTGTGTGGTTGCCCTCCACTGGCTGATACTAGAATGACCTCCCTATATCAGACTTTTTTTGCCAAGACCACCGTGTTTCTTCAGATTGACTTTGAAGAGAGTCGGGAGCGTTTTAGATGCAAGGATGGGTTGTTGAGAACTGGTCGCTGCGACTGCTCACTCTTCATCTGCAAAGCCACCCTGGGTAAGAGGCAACTTCTGAGCTGGTGAAGCAGGAGTTGTCCAGTGCAGAGGGATGCAGAGAAGCCAACTCTGTCACTAAACATGGGCAGGGTTTGCAGAAGGGTGCAGGTGCTTGCAGCAGGGTAGCTGGGGCTTGGAGAAGCTGCAAAACACATGGTGCTGCAAGACATGGCTCTGAGCAATCTGTCATCAAGGCCTGGTGACCCCACGGGGCACATCGCACCTCAAAATAGGCAGCACACCCCTTGCCTCCTGGCCTGGTCAGTGGAGTAGGCTTGAGTTATGCATCAAGATGAGAATGATGTGACAGTCTTAACTACAAAATTGTTTGCTGACCTTCAGTTTTATGAAAAAAATCTAAAAATTAGTTTATCAGCACTTAAATGGCTGTTACAGTGGAGAAGCAGAGGCTTAGAGGATTTAAGGGAACTGCATCCAGCACTTGTCATTTCCACTCTGGTGTGTTATACCGTGTCCTTGAAGGTTGGTGATATTCACTAAGTTGGGTAATCCTGGTCAGCAAAACCGGAGACTTGTGGTTTTGGGTTTGGTTTTTTTTTTTTCCTTTCTGGATCAGAACCAGCAAAGTCAGTAAGATAGCTGTGTGCGTTACAAGATGCTATTAAGGGTGAAAACTTTGCTCTGCACTTGAAACCCTTTCAAAATGTGTATACTAGGAACTATAGATTTTTGTGTTCTATGGATTTTGGCAAGACAGCTGTTAGAGTAAGGCGAAAGGAAAACAAACCTGAGAGGAGCTTTCGATTTTGGTGAAACTCAATAGTTACACTTTCCAGTAACAACAGAAGACATTTCTAGAAAGAAAAAAATCCCAAACCTGGTGACACCTAGAATACAAAGACAACATCTAATCCATTCTTTTTTCGTCCCACTAAAGCAACCAGACAGGATCCAGTCTGGGATGTGTGTGCCTTGTGTATCTCTCTGCATGTTGGATATATGAAAGGATTTGGGGAAATGATTATGTAGTGGTTGAGCAGAGAGATGGGAGCAGAGGAATCCTTAAAAGGATGACTCTTAAAATGTCTTTTAACATCAGCCCAACCCATTTAATCTCACAATGTTGCTCTCACGAATGTTTACCACCTCCTACAGGTATTAAGTCTTACGATGCCACTAAAGCACCTTGAATTTTAATGTGAAAATGGTATATGTGTCTTAATTGAACAGATTTATTCCTCCATCAAGATGTAAACATTAGAGAAAAGGAAGCACAGTGTGCTGGGAGACTTCCTCCTGTCACCAGGTCATCAGCTCAATGAACAGCTAGCTTATAGAATCATAGAATCATTTAGGTTGGAAAAGACC
>VYZW01050122.1:11728-25762 GCA_013401315.1 Balaeniceps rex
TCCACAAAAGCACTCTGGTTTGGAGCACATAAACAACCCATACCTTCAGCAGGTCACATGCTGGCAGCTCAAGAAGAAAAGAACCGGTTGTAGGGTTGCTTGGGACTGAAGAGTTTTACAGAGTATTGTAAAATATAATGGATGCTCCCAGATGTGGATACAAAATGTACTATCAATCCTTTCTTTCTCTACATCAGAATGTCTTTATGGTTATCCTGGGCATCAAATTTACACAGGAGTTCCAATTTTTACAAACAATACATCCATAATTCTATTTCTGCATAACAATAATTAAATATATGTATATATATATTTGAAATATTCATAAGGTCTTAATCCACCTGGGAAGCNGAATAATGCAACAAACAGACAGGTAAAACTGACACCACAAGCTGTTGACAGGTGAGGCAGAAACCCCCTCCAGGCAACAGGGACTGAAACGAGAAGCTCCTATTTTTGAGCTGCACGTATCCCCTTTCCATAGGACCTCATTCTCCTCAGGACAGGCTGGCAGCCACACAGGTCTCGTAAAGCTGGTACTTCATTTGCACATTAGACACAGTAGCTTGCTGAACAAACAAAGCAATATTGAGTCAGCATGTCAGGCAGCCTGGTCAGACTAAGACACACTCATTACCTCAGGCCTGTTTTGTTAGCCAAGTAAGATTTGCACAAGACTACAAGACAGGGCTCACCATTCGTTACAAGGGCAGCATTACTTGCAACATTTCGCAAGGTAAAGTAACCTCGATGCTTGTCAAGCCAAACTTTAGTCTGCTGCCTAATGGAAATCTCTCTTGAACACAGCCTTTCCACCAGCAAACCGACACATTATGGGTTCTCGTTAAGAAAATGGTAAGAATGATAAGTGCTTTTTGTCTTGAGAAGTCAATAAAAACTATCTTATCGACAATATTGTTAAACAACGGTAAATACTTAGGAATCTAAGAAAAAAAGGGATTCTTTTTTTTTCATTCAATTATATAAACAAATCAAGGCACACTTAAATTCTTTTGTTTAGGAAAATCTTTAATACTTTGTTTGTTTTGTTGTCAGAGATAACATTTTTTCACTCAGGTTAAAGATAAACCTTATGGCTCTTGTTCACATAAATTATCAAAATTCCAAGCCTGATATTTGACCTTAATCAGTAGGATGAGCCAAAGGACTTAGATGTATAATTTTCTTGTGCCAATTTATGTTAAGTTTTGCTACAGGATTTATATGAAAGCAAATGTCAATAAAGGCAAGAATAAAAGCTCCATTATATTTGCTCTGAACTCCATGAAACTCAATAAAAATTCTGATTAAAACACTCTCAAAGCAGAACAAGAAAACTTTCAGTGCATCAAAGTGTGAAATATAAAAGAAACTTGAGTTTGCAATATAGTAGATTGTTATCATGGATAAAAACACAGGAAAGCTACCTACATAAAGTAAAAAAAAGCTTTATTCTTCTGTTAAACACCTTTTGTACTACAGTCAGTAATGCAATAAGCAGGTTATGCACCTAAGCAGGTCTTCCCTGTAATATACTTAAATCCCAGGAGAAGAGTCTGGCCTCTGGCGGTCACTGACTCCAAACATCTCTCTTGAAGATAAAACATTGCTTCCATATTTTGACAGCAAGCTTTTTCCTTGTTTTGTAGCCACCACAACTGAAATAAAAAGAAGATTGAAACAAGCTCATACTGTGCTTAAATGAGCATGCACCTGAGAACACCACTAGTTATTCTAGATGGAATGGTGCCGTGACTGCCACAAAGATTTTGCACAGTTCAAGACTTCCTTTCCTCTTAAGAGGGAAAATACTTTCATATTGCAGTATTATTTTCAAACACTGCCAAGTAACACTGTGGGGACTGGGATTTCTTAAAAAAAAAAAATTTTGGAATATGAAGTGTCAAATTCATCATTAAAATGTCAGCAAAGTATATTGGGCTGTGTTTGAAAATGGAAATGGCTAGCAAGCTCACAAACTGTCAGTAGTTCATCACTTATGCAAATACACATACATTTGTCACAACAAACACGTCCCCAGGTGGCTGTTGCCACACACCCCCTTTGGGCAAGAGATTTCCCTCCTAGGTGGGCACAGACACTGTGGTCAGACACTCAGACATTGCAGTACATAATGCAGTACACAACTGCATCACAGTACACAACTGCAGGAGCAACCCATGAGGTGCTCAGCGTCAAGTGTGAAGGTTTTGGAAGCAAGGAAATGCTCATAATCTGAAGGTTTAGGTAGACCTTCAGAAGATCCCAGAGGAGTCCCATGACACATCCATGCATTAAGCTTACTTGACAAATGGCCACCTACATGCTCTTTTTCCATTTCCAAGTGATCCTCAGGAAAAAAAACAGGCTTCATTTAGACCTAATCTTAGGGAAACACTAATCCATTTCATTCCTTCATGACCATATCAGCACATGTGCTGCCTCATTAACCTCATCAACAAGGTTCTAACCAAGAGATGATGGAGGAATCTCACACTTCAAAAGCATCTAGCTCAGTATATGTACTACTCAAACCAAAATAACACGGTAACAGTAAAAAAGAAGTCTGATAAACTGGTAGCTGAGCTTCCAGAAGGCAAGCAGTGCTAAATGTTTTCCTCTGAGGCTTCTTCAGAAGATAAGATACTGAGCTGTCACATCTACACCTAAACACTGCCATGTTCCCAAAGCTTCAACAACAAAACTAATAACTGATCAGTAACAATTAAAAAAAAAGTCTCCAGGTCACGGGTGATCTCTCAGCAGAGGCAAGCAATACAACTAGCTCAATCCAAGTAAAACTCAGCCTGAAAAACCAATCAGATGGTGTCACAGTAATCTGAGACCCACAGGAAATGCCAGTTCTCAGGCCACCACCTTCTCAATAACATTTCCCCCAAATTAGAAACTGGATACACTAGGTCACTAGCTGGCAAAACTCCCAGCCTCAAATGATGGCCTGTCAAACACAAGAGGAGGGCACTCTTCCATCTCCTGCGCTACTAACGGGAGGGCCTAACAGTCTCTGGAGAGCAGAATCAGTGCTTCACCACAGAAAAATGACAGGGACATACTTTTATTTTCTGTAGAGCACTGCATTCCGCAGCAAACCAATTTCTTCAGAATTCACAAAATGAGTCTTCTCTTCAAAACACTCCACTTTAAGGTGGTGGGTAACTTGATCTAACGTGATGTAATGTACTTCACTGAAATTACAAATTGCAACTGGGAGTTCATTAGGAGTGCAGCAACCTGATTATCAAGGTGATAAAAACCTTACTGTAAACTGTTGCTAAATATCTTTCAAGTGTTGATCCCTTCATAATAATTGGAATGGGAGAAGGTGGTGGAAGATGGAGCATTAATAAATGGTCAATAAAGCTTTTTCTAATAGACCTTCATGGAACAAGAAAAACAGCTGTTTCTAAATCAGGTTACAATGTCAAGAATTCCTTTGCTCACTTACTTCCCTTTCCTTCCCAACCTTGAAGATGGCCCACTGCTACAAGAGCTCCATCCACACATACCATGCCACATATAGTGCTACATTCAAGCACGGGCATCCTATATGCCTTTGATTTAACCTGTCCTAAAATGTTTATGTGGCTCCCAGTGGCAACGTAAATGCCCCAACGCCCGTAAGGAAGCTGATTCACAGGAAGGAGACATGATCTCTCCTCCGCATCATGGGGAACGAATGCTCTGCAGAACACCTTGTGGCTGTGAGCACCCTGAGTCTCCAGAACACACAACTTCATGTACGTCTTCAGTTCTTCCCTGCCCAAGAGCCTAAGTATCTTTCCAAAAGAAAACAAGTATGTAGGACCAGTGCATACCCAGTGCATCCCTGACAAGGAAACAAAACACCCTGGGGACACACATCAGGAGTAGGGCATGTCCTGAAATGCATCTGCCTGCAATGTACGACAGCTCATCATCGAAGACATCAATGCAAAAGAAAAAGGCATCAAAGTAATTGACACTGATGAAAATTCAGATAACCTTAACTAGGCCACAGTCCATTTTTACTTACGGAAACTGGGATGTCAAATTTAACTTAAGGTGAGGCTATAAAGCCTTTTGGAACAGAGATTCTCCTGAAATGCCATTTTACAGAGGCACGCTGTGCCAGTATACTTCAAGTTAAAAATTTACTAGACACTTGAGAGAAACAAAACACTAATATAACTAGGGGAAAAGAATCTCTTAGATTCTCTACAAAGTTCATATATATGGAATAAAAGTCAATCAAACCATTGTTCTGAAAAGAAGTATAAAAATCACCAGAAGAAAAAAAGAGAGAAAACTCATTTTTTGAAGTGAAGCAAAACAAACAAAAAAAACCCCAAACAAACAAAAAAAAACCACAAAACCCCACTCCTGTTCTTAAAGAAGGTTTGGTTGTTGAAATCTATCAGGACATATCAACTTGAAAACCTCTTTTTGGAAAGATTTACTAGGAATTTTTTCCCTACCAAGCTGAAATTATCACCCTTGGTACAGCAGAAGATGGTAGGAAATAAATAGCATTTTAAAAATTCCATTAGCTATGTAGGGGGTTTTTTTGCTTTTGGATAAAAGCATGGTAGCTACTAGAGACTGCACATAAAACAGAAGTCAGAAAATTACAGGACAGATTTATGTGAAAGCATGCACGGCTAATTCTTTTTAATATTACTAGCATGCCAAAAACTCATGACTTACACAAAAAGTAAAATAAAATACTTACTTATTCAAATGGCAACATAATTTGTCCTAAGTCCCAGTGACATTTACAGGAATGGCACATGCTCAGGTGTGGTTTTTGGCATCTATAGATCTGTGTTTTGGGATAAACTAACTTCACTGAAGCAGAACTGGAAGCCAAGCCTTTATCTTGCTCAAGCTGATTGAGGAGACAGGAACACTGGTCTGGCAAACTTAAAAGTTGGCTTTTGATGAGGGAAACCGGGCTGCTGGAGGAGGGGGAGGGGACGAAAGTAGACAGCACTACATCAAAATGTCACCAGACTGACCAATTCTGCTAGGCAAAATGGAGACTGTAAATGGAGACATTGACCTTCTGCCTTAAGAACACCTATCCGTCATCACAGGGACAGCAGTGGGGCAAGGAAATTCATCTTCCTATCTAAACGTGCAATATGTACAGCACCAAGAATTGTTATCAGGGAAGAAAATATTAAGTCACGCTTGAGAATTTAGCTCATGAATACCAGCATATCTGACAAGGGGGTGGGGAGTGTCTTACTGCAAAACAGCCGGCTCCTCCTCTGAGAGGAGAGGAGCAAGGCCTGCACGTATGAAATAAGAGTTTGTGTCATGGTGTTGAAACACAGACCTGAAGGTGAGGTAAGGGGGTGCCCAGAAGGCATCTGCTAGGATGACCAGGCCAACAGGCTGGTGAAATCCTTGAAGCAGCAGGAGCCAGTGCCTCACAGGCCACCTGGACCCACCATGGCTCACTTCCCACACCAGGGGAATTAGCCACCGATAGAGGCACGGAGCAAGCAGGCATGGTCAGCTGCAGGGCTGTGTGCACCACCCACACCCCGCGCCACGTGGGAGCCAGACACCACCATCACCTTTTTGAGGAAGGGTACAATTTGGACTGAAGGTGTCGAGGAATTGATGTGAGGACAGCGAGCCAAACACAGCCAAAACTGGAATGGACACCTTGAGCTCTCCCTTCTCTCTTTGCATGGCAGCTTGCTGGTGTTGGTGTGGGGCCACCTACTACCACAGTAGGTGCAATTCACCTGCTGCTTCCCCAGCAGCTAATCCTAGGCAACATCCACAGCACGGGGCACAACAAAATCATCCCACAACCTACCTCTTCAACCTTTCCAGTTTACATAACACAGACATCAGTCCAGCAAAAACCAGGCATAAATCAGAAATAACCTGAACATCAGCTGAAGCAAAGTATTTAAAACATACAGAAAGACTAAAGGACAAGTATCCAGGTTATGGAGGCAACCAATCCTCCAAAATTTAAAACAATGTCGTCAAGAATTTGTGCCTTCACACAACATGAACAAAACTTTTCACCCAGTATTTTCCAAACATCGTGACAAACAGAGCTAAACTCAAGCAGCATCACTCTAGGTTATCATCACTAAATCAAGTATAAATAAGGCCAGTTAATAGACCACAAGCTTCATCACAGCACTTAACTTCCATCTCAGCAAAGGCTGAGCAATTTTGGATTTCTAAAACATCTTTTGCCACTTTCCAATAATTTAATGTGTTGTGGAGGCCAGCAGAGAAACACAGAGAGCCATCCAGGAGACCTCAGAGCCATGAAATAATTTTACTTTTGAAATGTGCTTAAATAATATTTCAGTATGAAAAAACAGACATCTTTACTGTGCACTACATTCCTGCCATTCCAACCTGTCCACAGGTTCCTGTTCATGTTCTTTTTCCTCTGTATACAGAAAGCCTTCTTTCTTGAAAGACACATTGCACAAGGAAATTTCAGAGCAAGCTACATTTTCAGATGACATGCCTGAAAGTTTAAATTATTGAAAAAATACTATCCTTTAAGAAAGGAAAAAAAAGAGCAGGAGGGAGATGTAGACCAGATGGTATGGGAGGCAAATCAAAACAGCACAAGGGTTATTAAATTGCATCCACTTGGAACTCTTAACTGGCCAAGAATCAGCAAGACAGGTTTCCAAGTGAGTCTGAATATTCAGGGCTAAAATCCTGGGTCTAAAACTAGCTGCAAAATCAATACCAAAAGAGTGACACTGTAAACATACCGGGGGGGGCGGGGGGGGAAGATAATTTATTTCGTGTTTAATTTATATGCTTGCCACAGTTACAACAGTATATTGGCACTGAGCCATCTTTCTGATGGGAGAATATGAAAGCTGACTTCTATGCAGAGTAGACTCCCCTACCAAAAATATTCTTGTTGTACATGATATGTCACGATAAGAGAAAAAGTCATTAAAAATACTTTAAAATTTCAAAAGCGCATGCTTTTTCCAATGAAAGCTGCAGATACTCTGTAATTCTGAAAACAGAGTCACCTAAATTTAACAAGCAATTTTAAACACCCAAGCTAGAAAATTCTGGCCAGCATACAGTCATAAACGTTTCCCAAATTTGCAAATGCAACATGAATTACAACAGCTCATATTTACTGGAATACAAGGAACCAGTTTTTCCCTTTTGTTCTTACATTCTGAACACAGGACTTTAAACACTGTCCGCTGATAACAGAAAAAGGGGCGAAAAAACCTCTTATGAAAGGTTGAGGAGTGGAGTAATACACCTGAAACCATTATCAAATTTGTCAGCCTTTCAAAGAAACGGATGGGCTAGGAGGATATTCGCCTAAATTATATTAGGCAAATGTAATGGCAGCTCAGATCCTGCAGGTCTAGGGCAATTAGGAAGAAGAGTGGTTTGAACAGAACAAGAGTTCTTGAGGCTAGACAACACTTTAACAACTCTTTCTGAAATGTAATTAAAGTGTACAATGCAAATAAAAGAAATCACAAAAGGATACATTGCCTGTTAAAGGGAAAGGGCTTAGGTCAGGTATTATCAGTAATTACAGCTATATAACCTCCTCTTCAAAGCATTAAACAATGAGGATGCTCAACTCCCTACTGACTCAGAGTATCGTTCCTATTATGCATAGAGAGAAATTAAAGTGTTGATGGCAACCTCAGGCTGTCAAGTCTGTCCACATGAAATCAACAATTATAGGCAGAAGTTTGACTCATACTTTTTTGAATTCAAAATGATGATTCTTGAAAGGTCAGAAAAAAGGAAAGATTAAAGACACTGTAAAGCAGAACTGCTGAAAGAACCGAACACTGCTTTAGTGAAATCTGGTTTTACTTTGGGTGTTTTAAGTTAAAAGGCAGAGTAGTCATCGGGGAAGATCGCCAAGGCTGAGAGGAAAGCTGTAATATCCCAGGGCCCTAAAAACAAAAGACAGGCGAGAAACAATGTATATTTTCAGTATTTCAGTTATTTTCTTCTAACAATCCAAGAAGCTGTAGGAAAAGGCAAGGTAAAGAGACTGTCTAAGAATTCAGGCTTTCTTTAAGCCTCCAGAAATCAAAAGTTATTTCTGCTGTCAGTCATAACTGTGGATGGGTACTTGGTAAGAAAGGGTGTCTAGAAAAGGGTATCTCTGAAATAAAGCTCAAAAGAATATTTAACGTTTAATATTGTTAGCCCTGCTCTGAGCAGGGCCTGAACCCCATGAGGAACTGAGGTCCCTTCCAACCCTAATTATCCCAGATTGCTCGTATTTCCACTTCATTAGTCTGTTCAGTGTCTAGCCTAACTAATGCTGTATTGTTTTAACTTTTTGTCATTCCTTTCACTATTAGATTTGGTCATCAGTTCATCTTGCAACTGAACATCTGCCTCTTCAGGTTGACCACCACTGTAAATCCAGGCCGTCAAGAACCAGCCCACATGTGGCCATTGGCCAGGCTCTGCATCTAAGTGCTCCAGCACTCTCAGAAAGGCTTCCCTCAGTAAAAATGCAGAGATAAACCTGAACACAAGCAAACTGCTGTAAATTAAAGCAGGCTCAAGACAGAAATTTCCTGTGATACTTGCTCCAGTAAGATAAAAAGCAAAACCAAGATCCAGCTTTAAATCCTGTCTCCATAAGCCTCATACTGATAAGTGAACCTGAGAGCAAGAGGTATAGGACAATACAATACTAAACTAAGCCAGAAAAATAACCATTTAGGCAAATGAAAACTATCAAACTTCAGAGCACCCTGCACTTCATTCTACGCATGTGAAAATCTACACATTCATTAGCATATCTACCAGGATAGCATGAATTAGAGGCACAAAGCCAAATTTTTAAATTATCTTTCATTTTAAGCAATTTGCCTTTAGCGTCAAAACGAATCTCTATCCTGTTAGCAATCTAAAATACCCCACCTTTCTGATTTACAATTAGGAATTAAAAAAGCAAATAATGAATGGTCATAAACTGTAATCAAGTAATCCAAACAATAATATTCAGACATCTCTTAACTAAATGTTAATAAAGACAAACAACAGGTATTTTGAAATCAAACAATAAGCAATTGCAAAATCATACTGTCTTGGTTTTGGCTGGGATAGAGTTAATTTTCTTCATAATAGCTAGTATGGGGCTATGTTTTGGATTTGTGCTGAAAACAGTGTTGATTGATAACACAGGGATGTATTCGTTACCGCTGAGCAGTGCTTACACAGCGTCAAGGCCTTTTTTGCTTCTCACACCACCCCACCAGTGAGTCAGCTGGGGGTGCACGAGAAGCTGGGAGGGGACACAGCTGGGACAGCTGACCCCAACTGACCAAAGGGATATCCCATACCGTATGACATCATGCTCAGCATATAAAGCTGCGGGAAGAAGAAGGAAGGAGGGGGACACTCGGAGTGATGGTGTTTGTGTTCCTAATTAACCGTTACATGGCATGGAGCCCCACTTTCCTGGAGATGGCTGAACACCTGCCTGCCAATGAGAAGTAGTGAAGGAAGTCCTTGTTTTGCTTTGCTTGCACATGCAGCTTTTGCTTTACCTTTTGAACTGTCTTTATCTCAACCCATGAGTTTTCTCACTTTTACCCTTCTGACTCTCTCCCCATCCCACCAAGGGGGAGTAAGCAAGCGGTTGTGTGGTGCTTAGTTGCTGGCTGGAGTTAAACCATGACACATACAAAAGCGCAAGATTAAAACAGTTCCTGTATCTTGATCTGTGGCCAGGGGAATGTTCTTACTTACAACATCTATATTGCTTCAAGGGGAGGCTAGTTGGCTTGAACACAGACTTCCTAATCTAAAACATCTTCAGGAACTAGAAACGTCATCTGTCAAGTCTGAGAGACCCTAAATTTAATCTTTGTTTGAATGTTTATTAACATCCTCAGTGTCACTTCATTGACTGTAATACAGTCATGCCAACTTACAACAGCTGAAGACAGGCATTACACTTTTTGTAGTATTATCCTGTAGCCAGCACCAGCCTCTACATTCTGCAATCGTATAAACAGAATAAAGGATGAGGGGAAAAAAAGAATTGCAGACAAGATGCCCTGGTAGTGTATGCCACTCTTTCTGTAGTCAGCAGTATGCAAAATCCCACTTGGAGAAAAGGAACTGTTCTGCCACTTCCTTTAAAGATGTGCATGTTTCTTGGTATGCACTTCCTCCTGTAAATTAAAAAAAAAATTACATGCACTTATTGTGAGCAAGCTCTTTCTTCAAGGCAAGCCAATATCTTCACAGCCACCCTACACATCTATGAAAGCTACTTCTCTAAAGTCCTGGTGCAGGTGCTGCTTCCTTTCAACAATAGCAGGATGAATGCCTGGATGACATTTTAGCTTTCTGGTCCCAACAAAGCTCTCCACTACTCAGTCTCCTCTTTCAGACCAAATCCCTGCTCTTACGCCCATAAAAATTTCAGCTTCTTCCCAAGCCTGCAAGTCTGTTCTCCACAGAAGGACTTTAAAAGCTTGCTCCTTACTGAGTGAGTACAGAAATAATGACAAACGGGAATCAAGTAGGTCAAGTACTTTAAATTCATCTTTGTGAGGATGGAAGCTGGAATTGCCTTTTAAAAAAAAAGCCTTGCCAAATTTGCTTTTTCCTGTTCCCAAAATTATTTCAAGCAACTATCTCAGGAACTTTCTAATCACTAGATATATCGATTTGAAAAATACCCATTTTCTCCAAACATACACTACAACTGTAAGTTCCATGATTCAATTATTCTCCAACTGTACATGTACCTTTGCCTATTTTATAACAAATCCATTTTAACAAGAGAATATTTTAGACAGCCATTTTAGAACAATTGTTAAGATTCCTTCCAGTTATGACATGCCTATTTTTCTCCTATGCTTTCTCTTTTGACCTGCAAACAGAATTTTATATGTCTTTCTACAATTCTGGTTGGTATTAACTTGTTCATGACACTGCTCTAGAAATGCTGTAAGTTTTGCCATTTATGCTGTGTTGTCTGTCCCCTTTTTTTAACCAGTACTCATTAAGAATGAGCCACAGCAGTAGGCCAAAGCTACTTCAATCAGCAGGGTACCTTTATGCCAAGATATTTAAATGAAGTAAAAAGAGTTTGAATTTCATATTTCCTTGCATAAAAATGTAAGCAATATAGTTGCTTTACTTCTACTTGAATCCAAATCAACAGTAAGAATTTCCGATATAGGGTTTTTATTTCAGCATTTTGATCTGTTATTTTTTTCTTCTGAGAATTTTACCAAGTTCTCCATTAAACATCATATTATGTATATGCACAATCATGCCTGGTGCCACATGTTCATGGACATACCATACAGAAACCCTTGCTCACACAAAAACCTCTCTGCCCTCAGCACACTTCGCATACCTTCCTTCTGTCTCAGTCTCCTCGTGGATAAGATAAACAAGACCATCTCACTTTCTTGTTCAATTTGAAAATTAACTGGCATTTATAAAGTTCTTTCACTTTGCAAGAGGAGTTTCAGGAGGTGTTACTGACTCCACAAAACAAGATATCACCAACACCTACAATGTGTCAGTGAATTGCAACTCCCTGTTCCATTTTAGATGTTGAACATTCGTGGTTGCAGAAGTAACACAGAAATTCATATCTGGCATGCGAAATGCCTTTCAGTTCCATTTTTACAAAGTTATACTATAATCATGTAGGTCTGACCTTTTTTTTAATACATCATCTAGTCAGGTAAAAAAAATTATTGTATGTTCACTGAGAGAAGCTGGTTTCTTACAAAGTTAAAAACTCATTATTACCTTCATCAAAGAGGTATAAATGTTAACTTAATTAAGAAACTTTCACTGTCTGTCTTATACAAGAGGTAGAGACTGCCTCCAGAACAGCACTGCTCCTCATGTGATTCAGAATGCCATTACATGACAGACACATGAATGTCTGTCCCCACCTATTCCAGTCTTACACAGCTTTGCTTTATTAATTGCTAGACTCCTGAACAGACAGAGGCCTCTGATTAGTCATACAATCTGTATGTGTGCATGAACCTTGCAAGCCACTGGCAAAACTGTTCTATTTGTGGCACTAATTACGAGAGATACATTTAGGAGAGTGTTAACCATATAAGATAACTGGTTTACAAGCAAAATAAAATACACAATGTGTTTATGAAACCAGGTTTAAAGATCATCTCAGCAGATGTCTGCTGGGGGGGAAATGGCAGAACAGTCTACAGATTTTACAAAAATAGTTTTGTAGGGTCTTAGTTCTGAACAACTCATGGTTCACATACCCCCTGTACTGTCCAGTCTCATGGAGACACAGGCAAGCTTGGCTTTAGATGGCTTAGGGTTTACTCATATTGTTTGCCAGATCAATAAAACCATACAGTGAACTAGAAACCATCTTAATGCAAAAACACACATTAGAGTCAGGAAAACAAATCTTCCTGAAGATTTCTTTTCAGTCAGAGCTATGATCATACAAGTGAAAATATAAAATAAGAATGGAGACCAAAGCAACTGTTCTACACTACACAAAGGTCTGCCTGCCTAGACCAAGACAGAAATAGGGACTCCACAGAAACGGGTGTTCAGGTAACTGAAGTTCAAGTAAAATGAAGCCTCTGAGAATCCAGTAAAAATTATTTCTGAGAAGCTGAGCTGGCACTCCAGAGCTAATTAAACTTGGACAATGAATTAGTGACGTAGTTCACTACTTACTTACTTACTTACCATGTAAGTGCTAGTCTATTATTTATCACAAAATTCAATACATCACAAATCATGCCTGATAAAGTCTGCTGATACACGCAGCTGGGGAGAGAAGGGGCTCACATACAATTTTTTTTAGTACATGTGAGAGACACAGAGACAAATCAGTTCTGGTTCATAGATGCAACTGAAATCCCAAACAATGCTGTTCTCAAGACTTTTGACAGTGAAGCAGTGGTTCATACAGAATTCCTTTAAAAATAACTGTATTTGCATTGCATGTCTGGGGAAAGCCTAGAACATGAAGGCTTCTGCTTCTTGGGTCTTAACTACTACGGCTGTAATCACATTAAACACCAATAAAAACTATGCAAAAATGAGGGAAACGTCTGCTGATAACACTGTTGTTACACAACAAACAACACACTCCCAAGTGAATATCACAATTGCCAGATTCAAATACTTACAAGGATTTAACACAGTATTTGATAAGTCAGTCAAATGAGCCTTGAGTACTGAAAAAATGAGCTCGGGAATAGGTTCTTAGTCTTCAGCTATATTTTACAGTTTCCACACAGAATAAAAGTATGAATTTAACTTGGTTTCTAAATCCAAAATTTTCCTCCCTTGGATAGCTACTTGCAATATTAATCTATCTGAAATGCTTTTCCTATAGTAGAGGTCAAATTGCATAAATTCTGAGCAGTTCCAGATACTCTACTTACTTAGGGGGTTACTAAGAGATTAAAATTGTTGCATTTAACTTCAACATACAATTTGAAGCTGATCTACTTTATTTGCTAGTTAAACAGTATTTTGCCCCACTGTAGAGACTAAATTCACCACAGAGCAGAGAATTCTTACCACTTCATAAATATCTTGTTAACAGCTAAACTATGACCTAGGTAAGACACTTCATCACAAAACAGAACATTAAATCAACTAAACTCGTTTTTGTTAAAGCAGCAAAACAAACTGTAGCCTTTTCAGAAGGGAGGGGAACCCTGATGGTGGAGACAATGATGACTAATAGTATAAATGAAAGTATTGGCTTTTTTCTCTTGGGACTCGGGAAGGATTCTTTCCAAATTATGGTTTTAAAATAAAGGCATTTGGAGGTCTCAAGTCTTGGTCCCTTTTGGACATTCATCAAAATCCCTAAACCACCACATATTTTAGAAAAACTTGGCAGTCTCTGCACAAAAAAGCCCAGGGCTGACCTAACTGACTCAGAATTAGCAAAGAGAGTGGTTTCATCAGTTCAAAGGAGAAAAAAAAAGAAAAAAGGGAAAAGAAAAAAAGAATAAAAAAACACACTAGGAAAAACAGCAC
>VYZW01050123.1:1862-14688 GCA_013401315.1 Balaeniceps rex
AAAAACAAGTTTGTGAGAGCCTTCAGGAAACAAGCAGCAAGCTCAATTACCCATAAGCCTATGTTCTGCCACCTTCATATGCAGAGACAGAGACTTGTGAGAAAGAGCAACATGAAGCAGAGAGGAAAGACTACCAGTAAGAAATATTCTTCTTCACCACAAAGCTGCTAACAATTTGCTTTACGTTATTTGCAACATGGGGTTTGAAAGGAATACATGGGCTGTCCTTAGGGAGTCTGATGTGTGCAAAGGGGTCTGCAAGCTATGTACCCATTTCTAGTAACAGTACTTAGTCTTCCAAAACTTAACACAACTCAGAGTCCAGCTATAATAGTAGTTAGCAAGCGGCATGATCGGCCAAAGTCTCTGCCAAATGGACACAAATCATGCTTAATATGGAAGATGGAAGAAACAGCACAAACACACCAATAATCTTGGGAATTCACCACATTCCTTTGTCCCTCTCGAGTTGGAAACTCTCATTTTCCCTTTAATTNAATAAAACAGGGAAAAAGCTTAGTGGCTTAAAGAAAAAAAAAAAAAACACCTCCTTGGGGTTATGAACGAACAATGTTGTTTTTTCTTCCCAGCGTGCAAGGATTTAATTAAGTGATAACAGTCACCTTGGGGTGGCTGCACAAGGCAATAATATCTAGGTGAAGAAAAATGCTGAAGAGAGTTGAGTACAGTCAATTTATCTTCAGAGAAGGCAATAAATGAACAAAGCATAGGTATTTGGCTGATTGTTTTGGAATGTTTCCATTACTGATAAACATCAAAATAAAAGGACAAAGATTTGGTATTTTCAGTATCTGAAATGTATTAAATACAGAAAGAAATGAAGGAATAAATCAGTGTGAGGTCATATCCTAGAGTTCTAATTGCAAACAGTTTGGTAATTATTCAAGCTAAACATAGAACAAGGGAATTTTAATGTTGACACAAAGGATAGAAATACAGCTGAGATGTGTATTTATAGCAAACACAAAACACTGGATGAATTTCACTCTGGAGAAAAAAATTGGTAAGTGTAGATGGAAAGAANCAATTTGCTTTACGTTATTTGCAACATGAGGTTTGAAAGTAATACATGGGCTGTCCTTAGGGAGTCTGATGTGTGCAAAGGGGTCTGCAAGCTATGTACCCATTTCTAGTAACAGTACTTAGTCTTCCAAAACTTAACACAACTCAGAGTCCAGCTATAATAGTAGTTAGCAAGCGGCATGATCGGCCAAAGTCTCTGCCAAATGGACACAAATCATGCTTAATATGGAAGATGGAAGAAACAGCACAAACACACCAATAATCTTGGGAATTCACCACATTCCTTTGTCCCTCTCGAGTTGGAAACTCTCATTTTCCCTTTAATTTTGATACTTTTGCTGAATCCGTCTCCAGCGGTGAGGGAATTCATAGCTATTTCCTTGAGTTTACAACTGGGTTAAATACTCTTCACCCACACACTTCTGCATGAAGACGATGAAGCCTACAGACAATTGTTTTTTAACTGTGTGGGCAGATATTCTTTCAAAGAGAAGGAACAAGTCAATAATGAATGGCTCACATTTTTTGTGAAAAAATATGAAATATGTGTATGCGTGCGTGAGAGTGTGAGAGCAGGCGAGCGTATTTGACTTTAAAGAGAAATATAAATTTCTGAAAAACATAAAACATTTTGAATTTGAACAAAAATCTTAAAACAAATTCCACTAAGTTGCCTCATTATGACTTCTAGTGTATGTCCAGCTACAGTATTTAAACAAACACTGCTTTTCAGGGCCTGTCTTTTCAAGGCCCCCTAAGAAAGTCCTACATTGACGACTGGTCCCACTGCAGTAACTTTCCTCCTAAAAGCAATACGCCCTTTAAAAATACTTTATGAACTACGTACAGGCATTCATTTCTCACCTCTAGGAGGCTGAAGGTTTGTCACCTGCCTATAGCTGCTGTTTGACCTTGGTAATGTGATTCCAGCAAACACTTATCCCAGTTACAACTGCAACCTTATTGGTTATCTCCAAACACTAGGGAAGAACTTACATGAAGCTTATCCTTTTCTTCAGGTCAAGATTGGGACACGTGACACTGAGACCTCTCTTTCATATGGTTCAGTAGTGGACCATCTTTTTCAGGCTGCCAATCCAGCACCTATTCTAAGTTCCACAGGGAACAAAAAGGGGCATGAGCTTGGTTTGCCATAGAATTTGGACAAGTGACTACTCAATACATCTTTAAAAGTTTCAGTGCCAAGTATTGTTTTTAAGACTATTTAAATCTGATCAGCAAGACTGATATTTAATCTTTCATTTTGTCTGAGCTGCAGGGCTGATGAAAATGAATATAACTAATTGCAATTACTATTTTGTAATTCTAAGTCCTTTTATTTTACACAAATTACCTCTCAAAAGTTCTAAAAATGCTACCTGAAAACCTAATGTTAGGAGGCACTGGGCACTGTAGCCTTCTAGAAGGCTCACAGTCTAAAGTCAGAAGACTAGAAGAGCCCTTCTTCATTACTCTGTTCATTGAATGAGCTGCTATTGAAACGATTAAGTTTCCTTCATATATAACATAGTAACAGACAACACCAACCCTTCTAAATTATCCTAAGATCACCGAATTTTAGAGAGTCTGCAAGTATATATAACCAAATAGAGAGAGTAGGAGTTTGCAGGATTTTTTACATCACAAAAAGAAAAAAAAAATTGATATAAAATATTTTTTTAGACTGAGGCACAAACAATTCCTGTTAATGTTAATGGGAGATTTAAAACTGATGCCTGAAGGACCATATCATAGAGTATAACCTGAAGATTAGAAAAGATGCATCTGTACACATATCATAAGAAAATTCCTGTTTGTTTTCTGTCTTTAAAAACAAAGAACAGCCCCATCCTGCAACACACATTTAGAAGCCATAAAAAATGAAACTGCTTGGTCTTTCATCAGTCAGCTGGCACTCACTCTTACCTGGCACAGGCTGACTACATGCACACACACACGTATATCTACAAATGTATATAAAAACGTTGCAATTAAGAGCTATACACATGCTAGCACCACCAAAGTCAGTGGATGCTTTGCTATTTGTCCTACTGAGAAGAAAAGATAGTGGGAGTTCTACTAAGCTGCTATTTTGGATCTATTCTTTCTACTAACTCCAGATAAGATGATGAGTCTCCCTTATCTGATTGTCAAGCCTGTATTTCCAGATGATTTCACAGCATTGGTTTCTGTTTGTCTATTCAACCATACAATACCCTACTGAGTCACACCCAACTGATCTGAAGAAAAGAGACGAAAAAATGGGTACACCTCATCTGGCACACACATGTTCATTTGATCTGGCCTTTCTTGAAAGTCGCTCTAGTACCTGCCTTTGCATTAATTTTAGAGTATTAGTGATGTTCCTTTACAGGTCACCCTTGAAAAGGAGAACAATGAACAATCCTGTACCTTTCACTACACAGATACTAGGAATATCTAAGAGCAAGTGCAGAGACATGAAAATTACCTGCCTGCAGATTCAGGAAAGGCACATTACCTCAGTTCACATTCAACAGATTTTATTCACAAACAATTAGAAACTTATATTAAAAAAGAGGGAAGATTAAGTCTTGCATAATACAGTGGCCAAGGTTCCCCTTTCCAGTTACCACGGAAGTTCTGCACAGTCACAGAGATGGGACAAACAGGTTTTCAAACTCCAGCACATTGAACTGAGATACAATGCTATTTTGCCAAGTATGATCTAGAGGTGTTTGTAAATTCTGGTCCTAAAATCAATGCTGTATTGAAACGGCGAGAAAATAATAAGAAAATGTGATTACGTAGGTAGTACTTTAATTTACTTCTTAAAGTTCCTTTATGAGAGTTTTGAGGTTATTTTTATTCCTCAAAGAAGAGAAACTGTACTTAAACATGTATTAGAAACATGTAGTCAAATTTGATTTAACAGAATTAAAATTGCTCGACAAATGTCTCCAATTAAGGTATGCCATTAGCTACACAATCAGAGTGTAGGTCTTAGAATTAAAATAAAATACCCATTTCAGGTGTGAGACTACACACTCACTGTTCTATATGTTTGGCCATCTCCTCTCCTTTTTTCCTTTTTATTTTATCTTTTTAATGATTGTTGGAAATTAATGGGATTTTAACATGTGAAACTGAGATTAGGTTGTTTTCCTGAACTAGCTGTTCGTTCAGCATCTTCTCCACTAACGTAGAATATTCACCTGTTTTGAGGTACTGCTGTGCCAGATCAAGCTCACATCTCTGGGTCCTCCTTGCTACCTTCAGGATAGAGAGCACTTCTCATTAATCCAAAGGAGTAAAGCCTTGGAGTGGGTTCCAGAATGTGCTGGAAGGAGATGAATTTGACAGATTTGAGGGATGGAAAGGAGGAAGATTTGAAGGTCTACCTCAAAAAAAAAGGAAAAAAAAAGAAGAGTGGAGAACATAGGAGGAGAAACAAGCTAAAGCTCTCTTGAAGGTACTGAAAACGTGATGGAAAATGGGCAAATACAATGACTATAAAGTAAGGAATGGGGAAAAAAGGGGGACACAGACAGACCAACAAGCACTGAAAATAGAACAGAAAGACTGAAAATGTACAAGAGAAAACAGAATGAGTTTAAGAGGAGACAGTTGAAGAAAAAGGAGGAGAAAAACACTAAGTAGCACTTCTAGTAAATCATTTCATAGAATGAATGTCAACCTATTGCAGACTACTGTGAGAATATACAGGTATGCCATCCAGAAGTTATTTGGTGCTCCAAATAGTGCCAGAAAAATAACAAATAATATTGTCTCCAGAGCAGCTTACATGGCAAAGGCACAAGGAAGGACAAATATCAGTTCATCAATGTCTGAACTGAAGCAGAGATGGAGGAGGAGGATTTCTTTTCCTCTGAAGGATCTTTTTCCCAGCTTTTTATGTTACTAACCTATTCCTGCAAGGGATAACTTTTATCCTTTGCTTACAAAGACTGATACTGCCTCTGGAAAATGCTAGACCGCACAAAATTATAAATTTTCCCACAGTATCTTCCTGTAAGAGAATATCCCTGGACATTCCTGCAGAATATTTTGTTCTTCCCCTTAGAAATTGCTTCAGACTTTCTGCAGTATTTAAAAAAATATTGCACAAATTTTTAGTTGTTTGAATCTGTCTAGAGTTGGCAGTCCAAGGTACAGCCTTGAAAAAAGACTTTTGCATGCAAGTCAAGAGAAAAAATTTGTAAAGTACTCTGCTCTTACAGTGGTCAACACTGGACAGCTGTCAGCAGAAAATACGAAGTCATTCAGTATGAAAAACTGCTGTCACAGAACAAACCCTTTCCCCTTACAAAGATCTCAAGGAATAATTCTATAAGCAGCACATAGCAGTAACAAAGAAGATAGGAGAAACATGTTGTTGTCTTGGGTAAGACACGTGCTTTTCCATTTATGTTAATATCAGTCGAAGACATTTGGCACATGACGCATCTATATCATCAATATGGAAATTTATTGATGAGTGGCAACGTTAGCTGAAGACATTCAGCTACCATACTAGCTCTTTACATGACCCTTGCTCATTCATAAGGATGCAATATCTGAAAAGCCATACAATGTAAAAATGTCAGTCCACCTTGAGTGTACACTGTTATTCAATTCTATACTTGACCACATCAGCCAAACACCTCATGTCTAATTTAGAACTTTCAAAATTTATACCAGAGTACCTTCTTTTTTTTTTTCTTCTAGAAATCTCTTTGTAGTTATAAAGGCCAAAACCCATGTGTCTAAATTTGTCTATACTCACATCTGCCTCTGTGTGGGATCTAGATCTCCATAGATCCCTAGACCTGTCCAGCAGTACAACATAAATGTCCCAGCAACTGCATTTATATACTTCCTTTTTTCTACCACTCATCCAGTATGTAATATTTATTATTCGTTATTAATGTGAGCTTTATACTCCACCTTGATCAGAAACTTAGTGCATGTGTCCTGGTTTCAGCTGAGTTAGAGTTACTTTTCTTCCTAGTAGCTGGCATAGTGCTGTGTTTTGGATTTAGTAGGAGAAGAATGCTGATAACACACTGATGTTTTAGTTGTTGCTAAGTAGTGCTTAGGCTAGTCAAGGACTTTCTTTTTCAGCTTCCCATGCTCTGCCAGGTGCACAAGAAGCTGGAGGGGGCACAGCCCAAGATAGTTGATCCAAATTGACCAAAGGGCTATTCCATACCATATGACATCATGCTCAGTATATAAACCGAGGGGAGTTGGCTGGGGGGCAGCGATCGCTGCTCGGGGACTGGCTGGGTGTCGGTCAGCGGGTGGTGAGCGGTTGCATCACNTATCTGTGGAAATTTATCACTACTAAAATCTGTTTTAGTAATAAACATTATTTCAGACTGTTAGGTAGGTATATAAACATTCCATAGAAATAAATAGAGGCAGGACTCCTGGTTTTACTGTTACTCCTGTGGATGTCAGGAGTGACAACAATATAATGAAATTAGTTAACCAGGGCAAAACTGGTGCAATTTGAAAAGGAATTAGTACTGAGGAGCTCCATCCCCTTCTGACACTGCTGGACAATTTGTTAGCCAACACCTTCCTGGGTAACATATATGATGAGGGCTACATGTTTCCCTAAAATGGATTCAACCTGCTCACCTGGCTTATAATAAGAATGAAATGGGAACAGTAGACATCGATCTGCTAATATAATGAAATAAATTTAATGTGATTTTGGAAGGACATCCGGTCATTGAACACAAGATGTATATGCTACTGAGTCTCTCATAACACTAGTGGGAAACTTATGGGACTGTTTTTTTCCAGCAATCAAGCTGCATCAATTGCCAGGAAACAACCCTCACCTAATGTCCAGAACATGAGCTGCAGGGAAGATTTTCCTTTTCCTCATCTTGCTCTGTTGGTGTTGCTAACTGACATGGTAGCATATTTGTAGGTAGTAAGATTAACTAGAAAAATATTGATCAGCATAGAAGGAAATTAATTTTGGAACAGATTACTTCAAAGTATAACATAGACTAAAAGTACGTATTTTTAGCAAATTATTTCTTGACAAAATTTTTTTAAAAATCTTACAAATTTTACCTTCTTTTTATTTATGGAGCAGCATACATTCCATTCTGAAAACAAGATTTTAGATTTGTTATTTCTATGGTATCAGTTGCAGGCTGAATTTCTGGGACAATTCAGTCAAATTGGTTTAGCTGTTCTCAAAAGTGTGGTAGGGACACTTTTACATTGCCCATGTGAAAAAATTCTCATGACCTTTTCTTTAGACTGTTTTGTTCAAACCTGCTCTCATTTAACCAAGTTATGAATCTTCAAATAAAACTCCAATTTACACATGCCTCGTAGAAATTCACTAGAGGATAGCTACCAAAAAAATCTTAATGATTCCATTTAAACCATGCAGAAGTACTGCTAGAGATTGCTGGCACCTGACCAGAGCTTGCATTTGCACCTCTAATTTGCATTAGGCCAGTGGTATGTCACAACCAGAACTAAAAACTGGCACTTGACTAATCACATGCCTTCCAGTGATCTGTCCGGTAGCCTGGAGGAAGAAGCTGCCTTGTCTGAATGCGAAGGATGCATGAACCAGGCTTTGTGTAGGAGAAACAGAATGAGGCAAAGAACTGCAGAGGACTGAGGGGGGAATGGAGTCACTTGATTGAAAGAAAGACACTGGCATTAAGAATAAGTACAGGGATGACTAGGATTGATTAGTCTAGGAGCCAAGAAGATTTGGGCTACTCTCATAATCTGAGAAAAGAACTTCAAATCACCTGGTCCAAATTTAGAGGGCTCTGAGTCTGCTTTGATATGAACCAACATGGCAAGGAAGGAGTTAAGAAAATGCAGCTAGATCTGTTAAGTAGCTAGGATGCATATAGAGAACTGGGGCTGGTAAAGAGATTGGAAATGGAGCTGGAGGGAAATACTGACAGACTGAGCAAGCAGGTGGGAGGCACTGAGAAGACAAGTATTGGAAATGGGAGAAAAGACTAGAGGGGACAGGCTAGACTATTTAGACACCGTGAAATAGAACTGAGAGATATTTTCCCACTATAGCAAATTTCCCTCCAAAAATTGGAATGGCTCCCACAAATTCTGATTCCCACCACTCTTCTGCTATCAGCAAAGCTGGGAAGGAAGGTCATTGGCAAATCGCAGGATCATAGAATATCCTGAGCTGGAAGGGACCCATGAGGATCATCAAGTCCCACTCCTGACTCCATACAGGGCAACCTAAAAGTTAAACCATATATATCTAAGAGAGTTGTGGAAATGCTTCTTGAACACCGACAGGCTTGGGGTCACGATCACTTCCCCAGGGAGCTTGTTCCAGTGCTTGACCACCCTGTCAGTGAAGAACTTCTTCCTAATATCCAATCCTCTCCTCCCCTCATGCTGAAGCACACAGAGGAAATAAAAATTTCTTTTAGTTACTCTGTTAGTTCAAATGGCAAAAATACACGGAATTAACCTAAAACTATATGTCTTCCAATGAACTATGCTTGTTTCAGCGACACCATCTTTCTGACTTTTTCATTTTCATTAGCAGATCATAAGAAATTACACCCAGAACAATGCAAAAAGAAAAGCATTAAGATTGCAAAGTTGAGCACTGCAAAGCAAAAAAACATTCCACTGGAATTCCTGCCTCATTCATTGCACATCATAGATAATGCTGCCTTAATGAACAGCTATTTGATATTTTGTTTTCTCCTCAGTGTTCAATCTGTGGCCCTAGGCCTTATTTACTGCATTCTATGCAAACCATGCTCTGAAGACAGAATTATAAGCTTCCTTGTGGGTTTTTCTATGATGCTCATCACTAGAGCATCTGAGTGCTTCATAAACATTAATTTATTTCCAAAATAACCTTGTGAGGTTGTAGAATAAGAGAGAAGATGTAGCCCCTAACAGTGCCCACATCATTATTTTCACTGATCGATGTTGAATACAACAATTAGCTTTACTAGATAAGGATCCTAATTTTGCAGGTATAATTGGATACCCAAAGAAAGGAAGTACAAACCAGGGTACGTAAGACTGAAGGGCAGGCTGAAGTTCTGTAACAACAAAACTATTAAATGCCCAGAAGTCCAACAATGACAGTAAAAATAACTTAAAGGCCTTAAGGATAAATATACAGCCACATTTTTATTTCAGCTGCCTGATGTTAGGTAAATAATCCATTCCCATTATTTGCAGTGTGGGCAACACCAGAAAAAATTAAGTTCTACCGGAGCAGTGCTGCTATACAGTGAGATTTAAATCTGCTCTCTTAAGCAACAGAGTGATGTTCTAGATGCTATACATGGTCAGGACTCGTGAATTTCAGCCAAAAAAGCAGACGTTCAACACCTATACAAATCAGGCCCATTACAGCGTGTAGGTACATAGTTAACATTTTAGGCATCTGAAGTCCTGATTTACTAACAGAACTTTAGACTCTTCATTTTGCATCCTGGGGAATTCCACTACACACTGAATACTGAAAACAATACTGAGAGGTCTTGACATGGATCCTAATTAAAAACTGTTAGCCATCTTCATACAATGACTCAGATACTCCTGACTGTAAGGGTGGAAAATGTTCCAGCTAAACCAACTTAGGTTCATCTGGAAGAAGCAAGCATGTGTGTGTGTGATGATTACAGAGTCAAGAGGGAGCAAGCTCCTCACCTTCGGGAGTAAAGAGTAAAATCACAATTCACCTGCCAAAGTAATGTGTGAGTGATGATGGAGTCCCTACAAGGCAAATGGTGTCACAGCCTGAATACCCAAAAGGACGAGGGTCAAACAGGAGGTCTCAGATGCAGCCACAGTCTACACTATTAAGGGATTTAAAAGCAGCAGGGCCAAGTTAAAATCAATCTTCCACTTTTAGGGATCAAATGTAGATAATGGATAGTGGGCATAATATGACCATGTTAACTTACTCCCAAGAGAAAATGTGCTGTTAGATACTATACAAACTGCTAGAAACTGAGGAGCAATGCTGGAGACTCAACTAAGCAAGAATTACGACATGACTTCTTGTGTTATTACTTTAAGACACGGCGAAATAAATAAGACAGCAATCTGCACTAGTTATGCACTGAATCAGAACTAGTGAATTGAAGCTTTCTGTAGTAAGGGGGTGATCAAAAGCAACTTTTCAGCTTGTTATCTACTTAATCTTTGGGGCTCTAAGCAGCCACCAAGAGATTGCTAAGCCTTCCAGAGCTAGCCCCCTGGTACACTCCAGCCATGTCTTTACATTTCCTGCCATAGTTACACCAAAAGGCAGAATACTGGACAGCGTAAGCACTGACCACAACAAACTTGATATAATCTGAAATACATTTTTTACAGGAGCCTAGATAACACATTCTGCTCAGTGGACACGGGCATATTTTTACAGGACCTAGGCAAATTTTTAAAAGTGCCTTAAATAATAAGCCTTTGCTCTTTACAACATTCACTTTCCTTCTGGTAAACTGTCAGAATAGGGATATTCAGAAGTGCTACCCACACAATTCAACCCTCCCACAACTTCTTTATTTGGAGCTATACATTCACACACAGTGAATATGGAGTGAATACCTTTGGGGGTAAGCAGGACAGCCATTTTTTGTAAGCAATGTTAACCTTGTGTTCCAGGATTTAAGATAACCTTTGAATATAAAGGCTTATGGGAAAATTTAACATGGGACACATTAACTCAGATCTACCTAATCTGAAGTTTCCTGCACTTCCTGCAAAGCACTGGCTATTTGGCGGACAAGACACCAGACTAGCTGGACTGCAAGTCTGACTCAGTATATAGACCTATGCTATACATGATAAAAATCCCCAAGAAACAAGACTTACAGAAACACCAAAGAAAAAGGCATCAAAAATCAGAATCCACTGAAAACATGACAACAAAGAAGGACTTGCACTTTAAGTGCAGACCTTGTGTTGGCTTGCTGCAGAGGGGAGGATTTCACCTGTAGATGGTTGGCCTTTTCAATACAATAGTTTCCAATAAAAAAGACAGATGCTAAAGAGTAGATGGAAGAAAACTTACTATTCCCTAACTCATAACCCATTCATCTGCTCCCTCACTTTTATATATACACATAATAGAGACATATATATGGAATAAAAAGAGAGAAATCAAAGTACACTCACTCATAAAGACTCACTGTCTTTGACAGATTAAAAAGATATTTAAGGTACTGCTTCTGCATTCAAAGAACTCCTAATATTCTGCAAATTACTGGGACGAAAGAATAAATAAACTCATCTAGCAGCCTGGTTTAAAGATGTCATGCTGCTTTATCCCTATCATTAAGAGACTTATTTTAGTGTCTTTAGCTATTAAGTTTTATCTTTTTTCAGTGTCCCCATACTGCCCCTCGACTCATATACAGACTTACCTATGTTATTTTGGGGGGTTATAGCTTCTGCTACTGCCTGCCTGGAGGGCTTCCAATATTCTGCAGTAAACTGTTGCTAGGTTTTCCATTATCACTAATCAGCAAGATAAATGCAGTCAGAAGGACAGAACATTTCTGCAGTTAAAGCTTTTTCTTTTCAAAAACTATAGGACTGTTTGCTGTTCAAATTCTCTGTAGGCCCTACAGTATTGACATTAATTTACTGGATTATTACCATCTGAGCAATAATGTTTTGGCCTGGATAAACTTAATTGGTGTTTTTCTTTTCTTTTTGGATACTTTAAGAGGAAGAATGACAAACATGTAAAACTGATGGTTTAAAACTGTGTAGGATACATTTGAAGCAATGGAAGGGGCATGAAAGGACAGGGACAGGAGGGACAATTTCATCCTGAAAGGTTCAGAGATACTGCAATTAAAGCACTTCTATGACTGGTGAAGGCTTCATTGGAATGATCACACTGTTCCCTACTGTGGCCCTATTATTATTTTTGTAATTCTTCATTTAACAACATTCTTTAAAAATAGATCAGATTACTCTAAATGTCTTGGTCCTCCAATCTATGGCTCATGCTCTGAGTCTGCCTTTTAGGTTCCTCTTTTCTGTACCTCTGATGCCATGAGCTAATAGCGAGAGGACACGTGAAAAATGAGATCACAAGCTCCCCTGCATAAGCAGCAGAGATTTCAAAGCACTGACAAATACCATTTAAAAATTATAGGACACATAAATTAATAATCCAAATCTCTTCGACAGTTAATAATTAATTGCACAGTATACATGCTGCCTGTAGCCAGCCCATGCTCTTGAAGTTCATTGTGTCACAACTTGGCCCTGAAATCCATCATATCCTACTGGAAACAGTGGGTGCCCTTTCAATATATAAAGATGAAAGAAAACCACTGTAATTCCTACATCTTTTGTTATTTCCTTATTGAAATGTTCATTAATGAAGAAGAAAAATGGGAGGAAAAAAAAAAGAAGGACAAGATATAGTCCTTCTCTTTTCCCATCCACATTCACTTTGTTCCTATGCTCGCAGCTGGCTTCAGTAGCTGCAAATAGTACCTTGTGACAAGTACTTTACATCTGTTTAATATTTTCATCAATGACATAGACAGCGAGATCGAGTGCACCCTCAGCAAGTTTGCAGATGACACCAAGCTGAGTGGTGCAGTTGACACGCCTGAGGGACGGGATGTCATCCAGAGGGACCTGGACAGGCTGGAGAGGTGGGCCCATGTGAACCTCATGAGGTTCAACAAGGCCAAGTGCAAGGTCCTGCACTTGGGTCAGGGCAATCCCTGATATCAATACAGGCTGGGAGATGAGGGGATTGAGAGCAGCCCTGCAGAGAAGG
>VYZW01050123.1:14727-29537 GCA_013401315.1 Balaeniceps rex
TGTTCAGCCTGGAGAAGAGAAGGCTGCGGGGAGACCTTAGTGCGGCCTTTCAGTACTTAAAGGGGGCCTATAGGAAAGATGGGGACAGTCTTTTTAGTAAGGCCTGTTGCAATAGGACAAGGGGTAATGGTTTTAAACTAAAGGAGGGTAGATTTAGGCTAGATATAAGGAAAAAATTTTTTACAATGAGGGTGGTGAAGCACTGGAACAGGTTGCCCAGAGAGGTAGTGGAGGCCCCATCCCTGGAAACATTCAAGGTCAGGTTGGACGGGGCTCTGAGCAACCTGATCTAGTTGATGATGTCCCTGCTCACTGCAGGGGGGTTGGACTAGATGACCTCTACAGGTCCCTTCCAACCCAAAGCATTCTATGATTCTATGATTCTACCACCCAGCCATTCTGGTAGAGGACACAGTTCATGTCTCCTAATAAAAAATACAAGTTCTCCATATTTTCCGTACCCTGCACTCACCCTACAAATGTCCAGCAATGCTCCCACCGTCTGGTATTAGTTCAGCTCTCTGAATACTGTCACAACAGTAGAAGCACTGGCGAAAATCTGGTTCTAGGTGCTGAGGAAGTAAAAACACCCATGCCCAGACAACCTCTTCCACTATTGCTAGCAGAGACAAGCAAATACAAGATTGGAGAAGGGTGTCATGGGAAAGCTGGATATTCTCTTTATAAGTGTAACCCCTGAAGTAGCATAAATGTCACACCTTTTGGGGAACAGGTTGTTTTTAACCCTTAGATCTACTGAGTGCCACCTGAAATAATTAAACCTGACATTTCTAGGGTTAAAACATCAAGAAGGAGAAAGAGCTGAAAAAGGAAATTCCCCAGCTTCTTAGTAATGAAAAGCTGAGGGTATACCTTCTGTGGTTGTCTGTGAGATGCTTTCACATCCGTGTGTCAAGGGTTTTTCAAACTGACAACTTGCAAATTTGAAATACAAAAATGCCCAAAGCGATATTTTAGTGGCTCAGGGAAACTCTTGTACGGAAAAAAGAATTCTAAAGTGAAACGTCTCTAGAAATCACACAGGGCCTGACCACGATACTCTAATTATGCTAATTGCTTCAATGCCCTTGCTTTATTTATGCTGAACAGCTAAGATAAATAAAGGAAAATTGCTTTGGATCTAACTGTATTCATATCAGAATGCAAACTAGCCTGTGTTTGTTATGTGATTGCTGATCTGTTTACACTAAATTCTGCAGGTAATTGCAGTTTTGATTGCACATTTATTTCTAGCTGCACAGGTCCCAGGACTAGGTCTGTCTGTTTTTATAATTAAACCGTTTTGTAATATCTAAACTCACTAAAGAGCAAAATGATGCTTTAAGAATTTACATATTTTATGCATTAAAGATAATACTTTGGTGCTCAGTGACAAAGAGGAAAAATTCTGTTTATTACTGAAAAATGGACAGCATGTTCTGGATTTGAAGAAATTTGAGACATCTGTTCCAAGGCCTGTTCACTGAGTGGGACAGATGTCCTCCGCATCCCCGTAATCTGTTATACAACACCTACTTTTTGAACTTTCAGTTGTAACTTTCATATGAGTAAAATATGTTAACAGAACGAGGCTCAGGCTTTGGTGATTAACCACAGACCCTAAATAAGAGTCAGCACCTGACTGCAGTTTTAGAAGCAGAAGTCTTTCCCTGGGAAGATTTGGGAGCAAATGCAACGCTTTTCAGGTGGGGTATCTTTAGCTCAGACTCTCACAACAAATTGCCCATACTGATAGAGTCTCTCAGCATCCCTTAAAAAAGAAAGAGTATTATTCCTATTTTGCAGCAGAGGATAGTGAGCTGCAGAAATTTGACTTGTCCATGGGCCACACAAGAAATTTGTGTCAAAGATGGATATGAAAAGGATTGTCTAAATATCTTTCGCCTCAAGCACAAAATTATTATTATTACTTATGCATCACTATAAATGTGTATGGCATATTGTGGACAGATAAAGTGACAGGTACTGCAGAGTTGACACTCTCAATTATAAACCCATCCTTCTGTCCTTGATGATGAATTTGAGGTAAAGAAGCTTTCTATTTTTGTTCCAACGTATTTAGCACCTTCTGAAACCTTAATTTGAACTTCAGCTGTGGTTATTTCTTCCTTTCCACCTCCCTCAACACGTAGGCACCAAATCTAATCTTTTCTTCCCTCTGTCTTTGAGAAATGCCCATTACTATAACATTACAGAGAAAAACTCCCCAATCTCAGTATTACAAATTTAGAGCAATGTCATCTCTGTATGGCTTCTTCATCCATCATCAATTCCAAAATCAGTAATCCAGTCTGTCTCACTTAATGGAAGACTTAATATCAGCCTACGCAGACCAGGCTGGCCAGACTCTCAGCTAGTTTATACTGTAGCAGCACATGGTGATAAGGTGTGCAACAATAGGCTGCTTGTACCTTGCGTGCACTAAGTATAAAACTGAAGGCCAAAGGAGTGCACAGTAGCATGTAAAACTCAGTAGCGCCACAGCGTCGTAACGCCTTTCTGTTACAATAAGGCTTGCAATTTTAACAATTTATAAAACATCATAAAAGCTTCTTCTACCTGAGAAAAAGATACTTACTGCATGACAAAACACAATTGCCAACAAAACTAGTATGAAGATAATGAGGTAAGGTTTATAAAACCTTTTCCTCAAACATTGGTCAGTGGGTAGCTTCTGATTCTCTGTTTTGAAGCTTCTGAGCATGAACTGAATACACTTTACCCACACCTCCTTGTTCCTATTCATTATTTCAAGAAGATATGTTACTCTCTCAGCAGTACTTTGTCAATTCTAACCACCATTTATGAAGATGCAGTATTAAATATTGAAGTGTCCAGTCCAACTTGTACACTAGAAAAAGAGTCCCAGGTTGCTGTTAGGAATTCACCCACATCCAAACGTTTTGGGGGTAGAAGCAATTTTTAAATAGCCACTTTTTCTTCAGCACTTCACTACTCTGCCAGCACAGAATACCTTTGCCTGTCTGTGTTTGATTTTTCCTTCCCTATAAACTATATCAGACAGTTTGTGGAATTAACAACAGAGTGCTTGATCAGTCCCACCCATGCCTTGAAAACTCTTTAGCGTTTTCTCTATTAAAATGAAAAATATGAGAAGTGGGAGATTATTAATTCTCAGTTGTTTTGTTTTGTTTTCCTTGAAAGCCTGGAGACATTTTTTATTGCTTGGTTGGCAAGAAGGGGAAGAGAACCAGTACTATTGGATGCTGCCTATAGCTCTCTGGTGACAGAACAGGGAAACACCTTTACGAACAGAAAACCAGAAAATGCACAGGAATGGATTGTCTTTGACTAAAAGGAATCTTTACTGTTAAAAGAAATGGGATTTTATTGTTTTCAATTTTAAGCAAAACTCTTTTTTTCCCTCTTGAAATTGAGCAGTCATCAAGCTCCTCCAATTCTCGCTTCTACAAGCGGCACTGACTGCTTAAATCAGAATGTGAATGAAAGTTTGCGGCAACAGGCAACTCTCAGTGGCACACGACAACTGGCAAGATCAGGCCCCTGGTTACAAGGAACTGGCATGCCATTTAAAACTCTAATTTTACTATAAATATTTTTGTTATAGAAACTTCTCTCCTAAAAATTGTACTCACAGAGTATTTACTCATTTTTCTTTCCATTTCAGCTTCTAATCCTTAAAAAGAACATCGATCCAAGATTCCAGAAATAGTTGGCAAATAATAATAAAAAAACTTCAAAAGAACATTAAAAAACCCCAATGTTTTCTGTTCAAAAGACATCTGTATACAGATGTTGCCATACAAAACTGAAAACTTTGCAGCTGACAGATCACAAATACAAAATCCACAAAAACAATTAGTACATCCCTACACACTCACAGCCTGTATTCATATTCTAAAGGAGAAAAGGCAGCATATTTATTTCAAAGAGACTTATAGCTGAATCTAATCTTTACTTTTTAAATCACCTGAATCATCATATCTTTCAACATACCCTTAACAGACAAAGCTCTTCATGAACTTTCTCCAACTGGGGTGAAGTGGTACTGAAACGATGAAATGATCTCTTCATTTGGTATCTCCAGATAGCTCATCTATTTCCTTAACTATAAGATACAAGAAGCTGTCACAATTTAATGAGTCATTTCTATACGTCTTAATTATACCATCTACACTGAACAGTGCTGTAACAGAGAGGGATCCAAATACTGCCTGCAGATATTGCAGTTCTGCCTTATGGTCATCTCTAACTTTCCTGCAGCCTCAGCATAGTATAAAGCTTCTACATGATCTAAGTTATGTTTAAGTTTGAAGTTGTTTAGATCCTGAGGATTTGTTCAGCTTTTCATCTATGTAAATGTAATGTTTCAATCCTGTTATTACAATGATAATTTTTTTTAATGCACAAACTATGTTTATTTCAATTTCAGCTACCACTTCTACTGCCCTCTTCTGTATAGAATAAACTTGCACATCTGCATAATTAATTATTGCTCTGTTTTATGTGGCATATTAGTCTTAATAGTATTACACAGTGGCAGACAATATTATCTAGCTCAGATGGAGGAGGCTGGTATTTCTGGATTCCATCCCACGTGCTCTGTGTGGACCATCTTTTTCCATGTTAGACTGATATTTAACAATCACCTAAACACAGACCCTACAGGGTCATCCCTCTGAACATACAAAGACAAGCTGGGAAGAGAATAATTTCCTAAAGATGCAGATGGAAGAGGGAAATCTCTGAGATTCCATTTTGTCTTCAATTCCATTACCACTGCCAACACTGGAATTGCTTTAAAATTGTAACCAAGATTAGGTTGTGAGAAAACTCACTGTATTGGCCCAGGTTTATCTGAAGAGAGCAGTATTGTAGATATACTTTTTAATGTGCACATGATGCAAAAGAATTATTTGTATCAATCAGCCACATCCTGTTCTCCCACAGCCAGAGTGAAAGGCTTTGGCCAGATGAATTACACAGATGCTACAAAAGAAAGAGAAACATTTCCTCGTCTACATATATGCAAAGAGAATTTTTACAGCCTGTCCACGGACTACACCGCACCCTCCCCTTCATACCAGAAAGGTATAATGTGGGCTGCATTTTGAGTCTTCCAAGTCAACTAAGGACCCAGGACCCATCACTTTCCCATGCAATCAATTTTAGCTCTCATAGAAAGGTTAAACAAGGTAGAGGTGAGTTGGATCACACAAAACTGTACTTACATTCTTAACATGCTACCTCGATATTGCAAAATATGGGCAGTATTATGGCAGTCTGCACCAGTGTAAATAACTCTTTTGTACGTGGATCCTGAGTTTGGTAGGGCTTGAAAACCTGCCTTTAAAGGTGGATATACTCCAGATATTTCACTTGCATTCTGAGGTGGCAGCACTGTTGATTCAATTAGAAGTTCTTTGGATTCACTGACAGACACAAATGAGCATGAGGGAGCAAATTTTCATAGAATCTGGCAGAGTTTCCTCAGTTAGGCTATCTGGCTTTCAGTTCAGATACTATCAGATGTCTGTGACACCACTGAGAACAAGGTACATCAGCCTTGAGATTTTCTACCGCCCTCTATTGGAGTAGGAGAATATTTTGGTTCCCTGATCAGTCAGGAAGCTTCTGAGTGAAGACTGACTATGTGGCAATTGTACCTGTCACAATTATCCCACTTACAGACACATAAACCTGTCTTCTCTCGTATTAAAAGATGATGTTTCATTTTGTCACATTTTGATTTTCATTCTTTTAAGTTAAAAGATGGTTAAGACAGAAATTCTACATGTTTTTCTGATAAGGAAGACTGTCTAAGTATGTTAGTCTTTAAGCATTTTCTGAATCCTTTCAAAGTGCTTTAAACAGTGGACACAACATGACTACTCTTCCAACATATTTTGGCAGACACTACTGCTAGTAAAGAAGAAAATTTTTGTCAGCTACTAGCCATCACATGATGAAAATTCTGAATACACAGAATTATTTTTATGCAACTTCCTTAATGCATAATAATCCCAAAGTGTGTATTAAGAAAACCTCACAGAAAGGTAATGAGAGTATCGCTATAAAGTGAGTTCTGATAGAGGAAGCTGAGCCAGGTAGGAGGGGGAAGTTCCCAATGAGTGGGAGAGCTCAGCTAGAGTTTCATCTTCAAACTGTGGTGTCATGAGAAAGCAGAGTCAAAACAGGAAGAGGTATGGGCAGACAGGGTATGAGTAAGATGGAGGACAAGTAAAGTTACTTTAAAAGCCTTATAAAACTCCAAATTAAGGTGATTTTGCACTACTCCTTGAACTAAAAAATTAGCCTGGGCTTTACTCTCTCCACTCCCTTTGATTCAAGAACACTGAAAGTATGGTTTAGAGCCAAAATTCAATTGCTCATTATGTTATCTTTGGTTTATGGCTGGAAGGTGTAGGATATAGTTCATAACAAGAAACTGTACTGAGTAGCACAGAACTATCTCAGTGTCTTATTTGCTCTTGGTGCAATATTATAGTATCCATTATAACTAACTGTCCAGATCAATTTGCTTAATTAATTTAAACTAAATTCTGACCAGGAACCCAGACATGAAAGTTACTAAATTACCAAGGCACTGGTAATATGAAGCTGTTTCCTATACTACATTTGTAGAATGCTTTAACATACATTCAATAACCAGTGACTTGATTTTTCTTGATCTCATTGCCACTACCCTGTACTTTAAACCTCTGGAGAATTCAATCCAACGATCCTCCATGACTAACAAGCTGTTTAATTCACCAATGGTTTCCTTCATTATTTTACAGTTGCAGCTTGGGAAAAGTGAGTGTATATACTGACAAGACTATTATAAGGACTACTGTAATAATACTATACTATTAGCAGCTCCTTATTTAGAAGGAATTAAAAATCCTTAAAAGAAATGCATGCTTTTCATTTGAAAAAAATGCAGCAAAGGCTGTGCAAACTAAAGGTTGTTTGAAAAGAAGAACAAGGTTTTCACATAAAAAAAGATTGTACAGATTTTTTTTTTCTTTAACGTGTATGAATGACTTCAAGATAGTGCAGGTTTATCTACTGATAATTCTTGCTGGAGACCTACAGCACCTTCAAATGTAGCCTGGGCATAAGTGAAAGAAAATCATTTATACCTGATAGTTATGAAAGGTCATGAGTGAAGAAATAAATTTTAGATCTCATAGGTCTAGCCTTAGGGAAGTGAGGGAGAGGATGCACTAGGGCTATGATCTGCGTAGGTTTCTTTAAGTGAATGCGAGTACGTATGCATGTATACAAAACCACACAAAACCTTATTAAACAACAATAAGAATTTACACTTTAATTTCTTTTCCCATATATTTATCTTTCCTATTCTCTCCTCACCGAATCTCCTTTTGGTCCATAATGTCCTGCATTCTCCCAATTCACTTGTTTTAGACTCCTTATTTCCACAGTTTCAAAGGCTGTCTTACTGTCAAATAGCAAACTATTCTTCCTAAATTCTAAACTGAGAAGTAAAATTAATTCTTAAATACTAGATGTAACAGCATGCTAAGGAAACTGATACTGCAGCCCAAGAAATGCACCTGCAAACCATCCTGCACAGTAGGTCATAATTAAAATTAATTTAATGGTCTGATCCCCACCTCATTTGTGAGCAGCAGAATGGGGACTATTATGCTCTCATGACACCGTAACTGAACTAGTGTGGGGAATCTTGGACAATTCAAACCAGAGTTACCACTTTGCATCAATGGGTACTCATCATGTCACATTTCTTGATAAAAAAGCAGTATGTGAAGATGTAGTACAAAAGAAGATGCCCGTGCCTGCAACCCTTATTATACTTGCCTAAACAGCAAACACCTTTGCATCCCAACCGGTTTCAGAATAACAAAACTCAGTTAAATATGTGTGCTCTACTCCAAGTAACTACCTTGACACCGGGCTATAGTCATTCAGAAAAAACTTCTTACTAATGGAGATGCTCCTATCTGACTGCAGCAAAACAGACTATGAACTTCACCTGCACTATTTCAAATAAGGGACTCTGCAAGGAAAATGAATAAAAACCTACTGGAAACTGATCCAAGGGCTAACAGATTTTTAACAATATTTAACAATAGCTGAACAACAACTAATAGCACACCACACTAATTTCTGTTGAAAATCTCCTTTAGAAACTATTGAACACTACCCTTTTATAGATTTATCACAGGACTATGTGACATTGGATGCTTGGTTTTGGGCACAGAGTTTATGAGTGTGCAGGCAGCACTGTTTGTGTATTTGTACAGGTTTAGCACTAAATTATATTTTTTGTTTCCATCTATGAGATAAAGCCTTCTTTGTTACATAGCTGAAAATGTCTAAGGTTTCTGGAAAGTATGTGTTTACTATAAATTAATCCACTCAGAAAGTTAGGCAGGACAGACTATTTTAGGAAATGTAAACTTAACAAAAAATAACAGCAGCAAGTCAAGAGCCAACTGTTTCTGTTTTGATTTATTCAGTATTTCAGAGCTGCTGCTTCTATAGGGAACAATATGCAAGGCATTGGAAATTCAGAAGGCACCTCTTTTGTGTACCATAAAAATGTGCTGCTAACCTACAATACCCTCATAGAAATACAATTCAATAAGGAACTCAGTTGGGAAGATGCCTCAATAGAACGACATGAAAAAATGGTCAATACAAGAATGATTTAGTTTACCTTACAAGGGATTTTAATGCTGGAAATAAATAGGGCTTTGAAACTTGTAAAATAAAAATCAAGATAAACACAGACCCATATTTTTAATTCTCACACATATTTAATGTGACTTTTTAGCAGATCATTGCCTCTGAATCATCACTTCTATCAAGCCTATCACTTGAGAAGTGTTACAGCACTTAGCCCTCAGGGCAAAGATAAGTCTTCACCATTGTCACGTATAGTACACATATTGAGCCATATTATGCTGAATGGGAATACAGTACACTGTAGAAACAGTACTGATTCTTGCAGAATATCCTGAGATACTTATCAAGCTGTTAAAGGAGACATCAGTCTTTTGTCTGTATTGCCCTTGACACATCCTGAAGCAAAGTATCTGGAAACTCTTTGTTTGTTGAAGAACCCTCAGACCCCTTAGGTCTAATGTAGGTTAAGTGCCCCACAGATCTCTCAAGAATGGAAAAGCACCTTGAAAACCACTATCTGAACTCACCAGAAACAAATAAATAATGGCACTGAATAAGAAAGACCTAACACCTGTAATGAAATGTAAACCTGAAAATCCACATGCATCCTAAAACAGCAACAACTAAATATCGACATCCAGGGTATCAAAACCAGTCATCTCAACGTAACAAAACCAGAATCAAACTCCAAAATCCTTCCCCAAACAACTGGTACCACCAGGGGTTAAATGAACGGGGAAATGTTACCACATTAGCATCCGATTATCATTGCATATAATTTCAAGGATAAATAATTATCTGCCTGCATTCAGGATTTGCTTATTGATTAACACACAGACCGCACAGCAAACATCCTGTATGACAACATTCTTTTTTTTTTTTCTTTCACTTACTGCTTGCATTAATATCTGCCATTTACTTACTCTGCAACTGTTACACAATTACCCTTGCAATATTTTGAAGGGAGAAGTTGGGGACAAGAAAACAAATAGAAATTTATCATGTGACTCTAAGTCATGTTTTTTCTATTTTGTGTATTCTTCATTTTGTATCAGAACAGAATTACGCAGTTAACAATTTTAATAGGCACAAGAGCTAAAAATGTCCTTTTTGTTACTTTTGTTTGTTTTCTACCTCATAAAATGCCATAGCAGCCAACAAAACTTTCACAACATATCAGGAAAAAATATTTTTCCTTTCATAGTTTTCCACAGGCAAATCACAGAAAAATTCATGGCTTTCCTGTCTCAACAGAATCTTACAGAATAAAGAAAATGAAAAATGAAACCTCAATCTCTTTTTTAGATGATACAAAATAAAACATCGACAAAACACGAAATTGACTTCTGGTCTCCAAAACGCATTTGTGATTTCTGTTAGAAATTGATATCATCAGATCTTAAAGAGCTTAGAAATACATTGTCACACGCATCTGCTGCGTCTATTGTGTTGGAACGAGTAGCAGGTGAGATGCCAGCACAGAAGCACAGGAGGCTGCCAAGTGCTGTGCCCTCTACCTGTTTGCCAGCCTGGCCAGGAAGACGGAGAGCAGCAGCAGCGCACAGCAGACTGGCACTGAAGCAGTGCCTTTCATCACCGGCCACCTCCAGCCTGTTTTGGGTTGTGTGGTCAGGGTCGGGTTTGCAAGAGGTGCCTAACACTGCACTGCTGCCCCATGGCGACAGTGGCTCACGTTCCAAGAGCAGGATGCCGGCTGATTTTTGTCCACCACATACACCTCTGTAGGTCTTAGGTTTTGAATTACCTATGTCACTTGAATTTCAAAGCCAGTTAAACTTCCATGTATGATTGCTGATGCAGATTGTGAAAAACGTGTACATGTTTACATGATATTTCAGTTCTCAGCTTCCCAGGGGTAATGTGATCAATATGCCATTAGGGCAGCATGGAGAAACGGACCACAGACAAAGCAGAAGGGAAAAGGCTGATACAGCTGGCCAAAGAAAACGGCTTCATGTTGAAAGAAACAAACTAAAAAGAGACTTCAGGAGAGTATAGTGCACATAGCACCCTACTGCCTGAGCAGATCTAACTTGCACAATGGCTACTTAGAAGTAAGGCCGCATAAATTACCCCAAATCTTGGAAAAACGATTTATTTTATATGAAGGGGAATTTGGGATGCTTGAAAATTATTATTCTGTAACACTATCTTGATATAGAAACAACATAGGGAGAAAGGCATTGTGTGAACGTTCTCACAATGAGTCTGTCTCTCCATCTCAGTTCTGAGGTGAAACAACCTGTAATTTCACTCCTAAGACTCTACTGACCGGAGTCAAACAGTAATCCTGAGTTGTGTCAAATTGTACAGGGAGACTGTAATGTGGATAAATATCCAAAGGGATTAGCTAAGACCACCAAACTCATTTCACTTGTGACCTATTCAGATTTGAAGTCAGTCTCTGTATCATTACTATTTTATTGGAATGAACCATTCTTAAACAATTTATCCAGAGTGTTCCCTGAAGCACGCATTCAATCAATTCCAGACATGTACTTTTTTCCTAGACTTTTTTCTTCCCTTCTTACAAACAGATTTTGTTCTATCAGTACAGAAAAATAGATTTTCACATTAGGGCACGTGAAGATCGAAAATATGCCTTACACATGACAACCGGCAGAAGATACCATAGTAAAATTCACCGTCACTTTAGAAATAGTTTATTAGGGCAACTTAATAACAGCTGACTATATCTAAACCACTTTCATATTTTAAAGCTTTCCATGAACTAGCATCCAGTTTCCACTCATTGTCCCTCCCTCTTCAGGGCTCAGTCAGCTGAGAGGAGGCAATGACTGCTGCCAGCTTTTTCTTTGCTGTGTGATTTCAGTACCCTCTGGGCAAGGTTAAATAATATTATATTACATGTAAGAATTCCATCCCAAATTTAGATTTTTGTAAATAAACACTGTGGAAAAACACGTCTCTAAGCACAGTGCAGAGTCACAGAATGCTATGTAATCATCAAGGAAAAGGCAAGGCCAAGGTCATGGGCATCAACTTGTGTTTTGACAAAATAATGCTGAGAATTCACTGATGTCCATCTAAAGGGCCCAGCCAGTTCACTCGAGTAAAACAGAAGGCATAGAGAATTAGTAGTCCATTTACAGTACACTCATCCATGTATTATAAATCAGAAGTGGAAAGCATCAACTGTCTCCAAATTACTTGCTAGTATCACAGTTCTTTCTGTTGAACAGAGCTAATCCAGCTTGCATGGAAGTTCATTACAAAACTTTTAAAGTCATTTATAACAGAATCTTCTCAGCATATATTTGAAAAAGCATATGATGGTAACAGCGGGGGCAGTATGAACTCTTCTGTAGGTCCAACATTGTAGAGAACACTAGTTGACATTCTATAATGTAAACTGCCCAAATTACCTGCTTTCTATAAACATGACTGTAAAGATAGCATTTTCACACAGTTGGGCAACGTCTACAGAAGCAGAAGGAATGACTGGCATGTAGAACTTCATTTACAATGTTCATTTCCTGTTCATTATGGCAGGTAAATTACACAAGGTTGGCAACTACTGAAGAACGCTTCTACAAACAGGTTGCCTATACGGCCAACAGGAGACATATCATAGGGTTCACAGCGCACAGTTGCATATGAAGTGCCTAAAAGAGAATGTTACCAATATTTTATTACCAAAGATCTTTTCTCATCAATCTCATTCAGTATTTCAGCTTCCCTATTGATTATATGGCAGTTTTTAAATGGCCAGAGACTGAATCCAATCAAACCTGTTGAAAGAAGCAAAAGCGATCAAACTAATGAGTGCATATTACGTTATTTACAACACAAATAATTTGATTCCTGGGGCTTTCCTCGAATAAAGCAGTAGGCTGAAATAACCAATGATTAAATTAAGTGGAAAGCAGTACACTGAATCTGAAGGCCTGAATTCACAATACAAAGATTCAGAACACAAAGTATTCTGAAGTCAAAAGAGTATTTTTTCTCATTTCTGTACACAGACATGAACAGACAAGAGTTATAGCTCTGTCTCTACCGATAAGTATAAATAAATATTTTTATTTATATGCCTACTACTATGCCAGGAAAATAACTACTTTATCCATCACATCTGTTTGAATATCCTTAGATCTTCTGTAGCCAGAAGTGTCATATAAAATCTCTGCTGTCAGCTTAAAAAAATACTTTGGAAAAACTGAGGGGGTCAACAGTTTGGTTCTACTGCACTTCTTACACACTTAAGTGATTTCATCAACATCACAAAGTCCTTCATATTGAATGAAGCACCCTCCCACTCTCCACATGAAGACACAATCACAACACTCACTGCACTTAGAGATCATCAGCTTAAAATACAGAGTATATGGAATTTAAAAGGATGCAGCACATTTTCTAATTAAAATCCTCTTTTTAGTTTTGAAAGGATACTGACATATTTATTTAATTTAAAAGATAAAAAAGCAAGCAACCAAAAAAATATCCAAATCCGTAAGAAGAGAAGCCTGCAGAAACACAAGCCCTACCTTCTCAACCCTAACTACTAGAAGGAAGAGGTATCTACTCAACTACTAAACACAAGAAAATTCATTGTGGGGTTAGTCCCAAGTCCAAGCTGTCCTAGCTCTGGCCTGTTAGGATAAGAAAAAAGACCAACAGACATGCTGGGAGTAGGTGGATGGGAAAGGTGGGTTGAGATTTATGTCTTTGAAATTTCAGGTAAACACCTGAACTGAAATCCTGATTCAATGGCCTTAGCAACAGTTTTGTTGCTGACTTCATTAGGATTTCATGCCTAGAATAGGAAGTTTATTTAATTTTAACTTTTGAACGCAACAGTAATCAAACCAGTGAACAGATCCTCTTCTAAGGAAAGCTCAGACTATTCTTTTATTTTTCTAGACTTTCATACATCTTCATATTTTATCTTGGGGCTTCAGGAGGGCTGTAAAAGTTATATCACAGGTAGGTTGGTGTCCTTCATTTTTCTCCTAAAATACTGATATGCTTGAGCACTCTATCACAATCCAGTGAGCTCCTCCAAGAGTACCAGAATTAGATCACAAAAAAAAATTCCCATTCAATAGGCTTGCTCTTGTCCTGACCTCCTTGGAACAGTAAGCCTACTCCAAAATTATTTGCACTTTTCAGGAGAACAAGAAAGCCTGTGTGTAAATTCTGGGATTTACAATTCTTTTGATTCATTGTACTCAGAAATTAAACATTCCTTAGCCCATCAGGCCTTACACAGTCCCATTCTAACTCCTTTCCATATCTCTCTGTCATGATCAGGAAGAGGGTGCTTGGTCATTATTTCACCCTTAGCTATCAAACAAAGAAGTTCACGCTCTAGCCTTTTAGTACTTTCTTACAACCAGACATATCAGGAGTCATCTAATAATTCATGACCATAAAACCAGAACTTATTTTATTTAGCAAATAAGGCCAACTAGGTTATTTAATGAAGCAAGCTTGTAAATGTTAACATAGTTTGGCAGGATTTTCTTGCCTGGTGTTGCCATGCAGTTTAAAACAGATGGCAAAGCTTGAGCATAAAAATCTCCCTTTTACAGCAGAACCAATAACAATACTGTGTGTATTATAGGCCAGAAGGCTTAATGGAAACTTCAGTATAATTTTCCATGATAAACCAAGTGCTGAAATAGAAAATCAGTTCAGCCTCATTTTTCTGCCCTATGTGAAGAAACATTTGTTGTTACTTACTCATGAAAGGTGAAAGGTATATGGGAAAATGGGCAGAATGCTTAGCATAATTAAATATTTTTTTCTAATATTTAATAAACAGTGGTTGCTTCCAATGTAACCTCAAGATGTTTTTTAAAGTTGCCACTGCCCTCAAATGTAACTATTTTTGACCTTTTAGAGACACATTTTTCTTAACTTCTCTCCTTTTGACTCATTTTGCTGACATATCGTCCTCTCATTCAGAACAGAAGCTTTACAGGACATCTGAGAAAGGACAGGTGACTCAACAGAGTCCCCTAGAGCAATACTACACTAGAAACATAAAGAATGATTCTGCTGAGACTGAAGTGTGATGCTGGTCCTACACCAGAAGGCATTGCATTGTGGTTTCACTCTTATTAGTGGGCACTATAGGTCTGAGT
>VYZW01050124.1:1751-14265 GCA_013401315.1 Balaeniceps rex
GTGGATTTGGGAAAATATATAATCGATGCAGAAGGAGCATAATGATTCTATGATTCTATGATTTCAGGTCAGGATGGTTAAGCTGTGCAGTCCTGTTGTCACAGGACAGGCACCGTTTGCTTTGAAGACACTGAGACTAAAGCAGGGAGTTGCAGAAACTGGCTGCACCCATTAGTGCATTGGCAAGCTGAGAATAGGAGCCAGGTTTCTGCATTGGTGGGGCTGAGCCAGTTGCCAATCCCAACAGGCTTCCTTTTTCCCTTGCTCCGGGCTGTACGTGCATTTATTTAGAAACAGTCATACCTGGAATGGCGCTTTGGGTCTATCTGTGCTGTGGATGTGAAAACAGCTTTCATGCTGGTGAAGAAGAGTGTTGGGTTCTTACAGCAAATGTACTTCAGTTATTTATTAGTTATGGGGTTTAAGGAAACTATTTACAGAATTTTACCAAAACCAGAAGTAGTGAAATATCTTTAATAGTCTCCTACAAAAGACTGAACCAGCTGTACGGCTGCACTTCAGCAACAGGTACTGCCCACTATCACACATTGCATGACCCACTTTGAACATTGACCAGAGAATAGTAGATGCCTTTTTCAGCCAGGAGCTGCTGATGGGTCCCTTGCTCTACAACCTTGCTGTTCTGGACCACAGAAATCTTGTCAGCGTTTCGGATGGTGGAGAGGCAGTGAGCTATCACAATGCAGGTGTGACCTTCTCTGGCTTTATCCAGCGCTTCAGGGACAATCTGCACAATGAACAAACCAAAAGGTGAATTAAAAACAAGTACAGCAGCTGTTACCACTGGTGGTGCCCCTAGGCTGTCAGCTGTCAAGTTATCTGCGATAGAGCAATGACAGAGGTGATGTTTCTATGGCCTCGGAGGTGGAAAAACTGTTACCCCTGACGACTGGTTCAGATCCCTGTTTGTACATCTGGGGTAGGGGACAGAGGACAGACAGTGCTTGCTGGTGTGCATGTGTTCATATTTTCACTTGCCCCAGAAGTCAGGTCAAGCAGACTCCGCCAGGGTTGCAGCCTGGCCCTTCCTCACTGCTGCAGGCAGGTCTTAGTTGGTCAGTTTTAGAAATTGTCCCCAACAAAGTGGTCTGGCTCTTTTGACAAGCCATGCACTTTCTCACTCACTTTTGGCAACATGGAAAACGGCTCCAAATTTCAGTCCCACTCATTAAATAATTAGAATAGAATCGAATCATTAAGGTTGGAAAAGACCTCTAAGATCATCTAGTCCAACCATCAACCCAACACCACCATGCCTACTAAACCATGTCCTGAAGTGCCGCGTCTACATGTTTCTTGAACACCTCCAGGGATGGTGACTCCACCACCTCTCTGGGCAGCCTGTTCCAATGCTTGACAACTCTCTCCGTGGAGAAGGTTTTCCTAATATCTAATCTAAACCTCCCCTGGCACAACTGGAGGCCATTTCCTCTTGTCCTATCACTTGTTACTTGGGAGAAGAGACCAACACCCACCTCACTACAACCTCCTTTCAGGTAGTTGTAGAGAGCAATAAGGTCTCCCCTCAGCCTCCTCTTCTCCAGGCTAAACAACCCCAGTTCCCTCAGCCACTCCTCATAAGACTTGTGCTCCAGACCCTTCACCAGCTTCATTGCCCTTCTCTGGACACACTCCAGCACCTCAATGTCCTTCTTGTACTGAGGGGCCCAAAACTGAACACAGTACTTGAGGTGCGGCCTCACCAGTGCTGAGTACAGGGGCATGATCACTTCCCTACTCCTGCTGGCCACACTATTCCTGATACAAGCCAGAATGCTGTTGGCCTTCTTGGCCACCTGGGCACACTGCTGGCTCATGTTCAGCTGGCTGTTTGACAATTAATTACAACTTAATCCCCCAAATAGTTCCATTATAAAGTCATGGTATAATCAAATAACATGCTGGATAATTTTGTATTCTAGTTTCTAAGCAGTAAGTATGGTGTACTTAGTGCATGCGCTTTTAAACACACCCCCCCCCTTTTTTTTCATACTCTGAAGGTTACAAATTCTTTAATGTCACCTGATGTTCTGGGCTCTGTGGCCACAAAGATGCCAAATGTTGCAATAAAATTATTTTGAAAATTGGTAATACTGAATTGCTTTTGGGATGGTGGGTGGGTAATTTTTTTTGGTTGGTTCATTTTTACAAAAAAAGAGCCTCCTGCTGGCATGACCAGCCAACCTGCAAATACCCATTCTCGTTTGCAAAGCCAAGGTACCTTTTCACTTTCTGTATCCAGTGCAGAAGTAGCTTCATCTAACAGCAGGATTTGGGACTGCCATACAAGAGCTCAGGCAATAGCACTGTGTTGGTTCTGACCACCAGAGAGCTGGGTTCTTTTGTCTCCCACGTGTGCACTGTATTTCTAGGTACAGAAAGTAAGCACATGTGTAAACTTGGTTTTGGACCTAGTCCTGTGGAGCATGACATTTGAGCTGCATTTTCACTGTGTGACGCATCTGGGGCAGCCCCTTTCCCAGTCTCTGGGGCAAGTATGGGTGAGGAGCCTACATACAGTAGCTGAGCTGAGAAACACATTTCTGAGCGTATTTAACTGCAGAGCAAACCCCGTGACGCTGAGCAAGAGCAGCGTCATTTGGTTTGGGGTAGGGGACCAAGGTGCAGAGAAGCTGAGCGCAGGGTGTGAGAGGAAGGTTGTGACATTGCTGGGAGCGAGCCCAAGACTCAGCTTAGCACCAAGCAGCCTGAGCAATTGGCTCTTCTTTCACCACCCTGGTTCTCTGTAAGAAGAAAACTCGGCCTGAGAGACATTGAGAGTGACTTAGAATGAATGAGAAGCCAGTCAGATTCAAAATCTTGTCTGCCTCACACCCTATTTTAAAGCTGACGCAAACTTACTCAAGACATTTGATTCCAGCTCTGTGCTTCCCCCGTTTGTTACCTGCTGTGTGAAGCAATGTATGTTTCTCATCTAAGGGATGCAGGGAAAACCCACCATCCTCCGAAGCCTGTGAGAATTTATTGACTGAGAAATATTTGTCCTAGCCCATATTTTCCACAGAAGCGAGCTGACAGGCAAGTGCTAGCTTCAGCCGATCAGTTCAGACAGACAGCAGGTAGGAAGAGCCCTTGCTTGCATTTACCCACCAGCAGCTGCTCAGCAGGACACAAGCAGATCAACTTCTGGGATTTTTTTTTTTCCTAGCACAATTATTCACAAGCCATGTAGAAAACCTGAAACTGCTTTTCCCTCCAAGATGCTATTTATTTTGCAGCAAAAAGATCCACCATACCGGAAACTCAGCTTGTCACATCAGATGCAACCAGGAGGTAACAACAGGTATAAATAGGGAAAGGGAGAGAAAGAAGCAGGAACAAGACGGTGGGTTTCTGCCTGTCTTTCCAAGCCAACTCTGTGTGTGACTTTACACACCTGGCTAATGAGATGTTGAAAAAAGGCATGTGAGACCAGCGCTCCTCAGGCTGCCTTAGCGCTTTCCTGCTGCTTTCACTTAACTGAAGGAAGGACCCAGCCTCTTTTTCAGTACTTTCTGCATGTCTCTTGCTCCATGCTCTTCCATCTAGAATGACTTGCCCAAGTACCAATATCACCCAGGTTATTTTATTAACAGACACTTTGCCTGCAGAGATGAAGACCCCTCCCATTCAGGCGTCTGCAGCAGTGGGACTGAGCAAATGCCTGCAGCCACTGTCACCTCCTAGCTCAGGTCTTCTGGGGGGAAAAACCTGTCCCTCAAAAATTTCTGGTTAAATATTAGAGGCCTAGTTATATGTTCAAGATCCATGCTTCATGCAAGAAAGTCTTGAAAAATTATCTCTGCTGCATTAACCCTATTTCTGCTGGCTCCTAAAGATGTTTCACCAAGAGACAGGTGAGGTTTTGGCAGGAGAAGACACAAAGAAAAACTTACCCCAAATTTGGCTGGATGAGTCAGATGTGAATGGGCGCACAAAGTACTTGTTCTCAGTAGCTATGGTGTGGGTGGGAGAAAAAGAAGGAAAACAGGCTTGAAATAAATTGGAGGAGTATGCTATGCTGTGCATAACACCCTGCTTACAGGCTTCTCTCCTTCCTCGCTGTAGCTGTCCATGGAGGGTACCCTTTCAAACAGCATGAGCAAGTGGGCAGCTGACATCTTGGCTTTGGCATAGTCTGGAGTGAAGGAAGTGCTTTGTGCTAATGCCATTGCACCAAATACAATAGCTGAAAAAACTCTGTAAAGATAAAAAGGAGAAAAATATATTGACATTGATGTGGCAAAGGCAAGAAAAGCTTTTATGGGCAGATTAGGGGATTCAGATAAATACTCATTAATAAGGCTGAGGTAGGGTAAGAGCTGCCTGCTGCAATCACTGACTTTTTTCCTTACTGAGAAAATCCATCATTTGTAGGGAGGAGAAAAGCGCTCTAAGCTTCCCTTCCTTGCCCACTTGTCTGGATTTATTAGAAATGGATGTGTTGATTCCTGTTTCCGTTCTTAATGCAGGAGATGTGGTAGGATGTATAGTTCCTTGCAGCTCAGTTCCTTCATCTATAAAATTGAAGGTATTAGTTGTGGAGCAGTCTGAGGATTGTGGAGCAGTCCGAGGATTATGGATAAATTTGCCATTCTACATTTCCTTCAAATGGCCCGGTCTTCCAGGCACAATCAAATCCTTGAGTTCAGGAAAAAAAGGCAAAAGGCAAATGGGAGAGGAGAAAGGCATGAAATCTGGGATGAGCAAAGGGCAGTAGGAAAGGAGATACATGAGGAGAAGGGATTCACTTGAGTGCGTAGGGGAAGGGAGGGTAATGCTGGTATTTGAGAAGGGGTTGGTGCAATCAGGGTAAGAGGCAGCTTTAGCTTCAGCAGCATTTTTTGCCAGGCAAGAGTGTGGCAAGTGCTGAAAGCAAGCAGGGGATGTGCATGGGAGACAAGGTTGCTATTGACAGATACAGACAAGAATTTCAGCTGCAGGGAGAAAAGCAAAAGACTTGGTAAGATGCTGGAGATAGGGAGGGAGGAAAGAGAAGGTTGGAAAGGTGCCAGTCGGTGGGAACAACTCACTGGAAACACTCAGAGAAGCTTTTTCAGGTCTGGCTGGGCATTTTTCAGATAGGGTGTTTGCTGAAGCTTTTTGCTGCTCTCCACCTCTCTTGGTCCAGGGCTTATAATTTCCTCACCTCAGTTTCACTTGTTACTTGCTCCACTTACCTTTTAATCTCACCCACCTATGCTCCCGACAGCTAAGCCATGTGATTCTGTTGTTAAAGAAACTTTGTTGTCCATGAAAACAAGGAATGGCTTTGCTTTGCCTGTCTTCATGTTGCCTTCCTTTTACCCTGGGCAACCTGATCACAAGGGAAAGTGTACGTAAGTAGCTAAACACAGCCTAAAAGCACCACTTATTTTGGATTTGTAATAGTGTGAAGAAGGGAGGAGAATGTAAGGGTAAAGAATGGAAGACAGAAGTATTTATTGATTTTTTCAGTTCTATACTCCATGATTTCATGACACCTATAGAAAAATCAAACATATCCTCCCACATGGACAAAAAAGAACCTAACAAAGAGATACTTACAAAAGCACATCTTTAAACCGCATGTGTCCATTTCTCACTAGATAAGGACCAAACCTAAAACACCCAGAGTAAGTAAAATACATGATAGCTTGTGTAAAGGCAAAAGTAAATCCAAAGATATGTGTCTTCTTTACAGAATTTCTGTAACAGAAAAAACATACAATCATGATTATATTGTATAGTCACTCATAGCAATCAAGAGTGTGAAGAGTGTCCTATAATTCAAAGGAAACCACAAGTTCTTAGTATTTCAAAGTAAAATAATCTCCAGCTTTTTATAAGATCCTAACCTAAGACATCATCATTCCTGTATGCTTCAGTTTCCTCTCTGTCTGCAAAAACCAATGGGACTATTGGGATAGAAGAAGAAATTGCTCTGTTTTGCGCACGTACAATTTGTATTGTTTTCACCTCATACATTCATTAACATGATTTTCAAAATTATAATACAGTTGCAATTCAAAGTTTCAACTAACTGACACGAGGAAAATCATTGAGAACTTTAGAATTTCTACAGAGCAGAAATGACTTCAACAGAACAAATCTTTGTGCTTTATCTTATGTTGAACTAAAGCAAGCAACTATTCATGAGGTTTCACATGATCTGCAATACTACTTCAACAAAATAGCAGCGTGAACAAATACAGCATCTGCAGGTCCACCTTTCTGGTTCCTTGCTCAGGAAAATCCCACTGATTTTTATAGGAATCTTACCAAAACATCCAGGTAAAAACTGACTTTTGGTTTGTTAAACAATAGATTCCCTCAGAAAAAAGGGCTTGTGATTATAAGAATTAATAAAGGCTTCCATTTCCAGAATTACAGCAGCCAATAACAACATCATGGAGAATTTGGGAAAAAAAAAAGAAATTTAGAACATTAGAACATTACCTAAAATATCAAGAACTTTAGCTTGAAGGGAAAGATAATCTGTATTTTTTATGTCAAAGCTGAGTTTGGAACGAAAGATTTTATGATGCACTGACAGAGATAAATTGTGATTCAGTTTATTGGTGTTAATTTATGTTCATTTTTAAAAGGAATGTTTCAATAACTTTTTTTTAAGAAGCATTCTTTTACCTATATAATGCTTGTAAACTTCGTCCATGAAAACTCGGATAATGAAAACCTCTCTGTTACCTTTAGGGTCTTTCAAGCCCTTCCTCCAGGGATCTGTTGAGATTCAGCATGGTCTTAGAGACCTCACTTTCCTCCTAAGGTAATCAAGAAAGTCTCATGGGACTTAATTTCCAAGGAGGTGACCTATAATCCCTTCCCATATAAACCAGAAAGAAGGGGCATCTGGGCCTCCAGTGAAAGGGGTTAATGAAAGGGAAGCTGATGCGGCTCAGGTTGGCTCTGGGAACTTCTCAGGGAGCAAATGACTCTCTGTGGAGACCAGGAAAACTTCACTCAGCTGTATGGGCTGAAGAAGCGGTGGGGTTGTGCCTGCTTGGAAACCTCCTCTTTGGTCCCAGACTTGCTGATGTATCAGACTAGCGTGGTTGGGATAGGCCACTGTCTGTAGTGAGTGAAAGGCAAGGGAGTGATGTGTCTAGTCTCACAATGCTCTGCTTTCTGCTACCTCAAGGATCACATGCACACCTACAGTGGGTCAGCTGGGAGTAAAATTTTATAAAAATTCAGGGAAGGATTGAATTTATGCTGTGGATTGGTAATAAGATACTAAATACCAAAATTTCATTAAAGTACTTGGTGAATTTTGAAAAATTACTTGGTAGGAAAAGCAACTGGTAAGGGTAGAAATGGCAGCAAAAGAGGGGCAAAAATACCTTAGTTGTAGCTGTGCTGAAATATGAACTGGAAGGGCTGGCAAGCCTGCAGGCCAGGTACCAGTGCAAGGCTGTGCCTCCCAGGTAGGGCTTACTGGTTTGCACTGGTACATTACACACACTGCAGCAGAGCAGGGATGCTGAGCAGCTCGCCACAGCACCAGCTCCAGGAAGCAGCTAATGCCAACCATCAGACAATGGTGATAAGGCTGGTTATGCACACAGTCAGGATCCTTGCCATCCTCCTCACCGCTTAGCAACTAGAGACTGCTGTGCTTGGATTTCAGGCTGATTGTTTTAAAAAGTTTTCACTCTGATGCTGAATGTACTTCTACTGACAGCAGAGCCCTGTTCCTACCCCTGACAACTACCATGGCTGTCTTTGGTGCTGTGCCTGCCATGGAGGAGCAGCCACCAGTTTAGTGAGTGCAGCTAGTCAGATATCCAGGTCCTATAACCTTCACTAGTAATTACTTGTGGAGCCTAGCCTATACATGGAACTAGCTGACCATGAAGGCTGAACTGAATTTCAGATTCAGCCTCTTCGAGTACAGCCTACTTTTTCTGGGTGCTTTGATTTTATTAAGTAAGCTAAATAAACACCACCATCAGCTTTAAGCTTTCTTACACTGGTTTTAAGATGACCTTTATTAGTTATATTAATAAAAAGGTTTTAAAACCATTTAAAATATCTACTTGGACCCATTATGAAGATTTAGTCCAGTCAGTTTCTAAACTGAGCTAAAGAAATCAGTGTGGTATCTTTATGGATATGATCGCAGCTTGGCTGCTTAAATAAACACAAAGACAGTTTATGGCATGTAAACAAACAAGCATTTCTAAAGCTTCAGAAAGCTAAACATATAATGCTTTTATCTGTCTCAGAATTGCTTTGAATGCCATGGATCAAAGCCTCATTGTAAGGATTTCTCCAGCTTTGCCAAATGTGAAACCCTGTTTGAGAAAAAAAAAACAGACAAACTACCTCTTTTATTACCTAATCAGTTTTTGTCTTTTTCAGATAAATAGTTAAGTGACCATCTGCATACATATTAAAAATAATATTATTAAGTAAAAAAAAATTATAGCTGTAACCGAGGTAATCAAAGTTTTTAAAAGCTAAATTTGGAACCTATAAGGGTAGAGCAGAGAATGAGACCTTTTTTTCAAGAAACAAGTATATACCATGTAAAAGTCTTCAAGCCCCACCAAATCAAGCCTCACCAAACAATGATTTAATTGCAGGATTTTTTTTATCGCACCTGATCACAAACTGAAACTGTTCACTTCAAAGTAACAGGCTCGGTGGTATCACAAGTAAGACCCTATGCTTGTTTTAGGCACTGTACAAATACCAGGGATTTCCCTCTCTAAGAGCTTACAGTCAAAAAACGGTAGTGCTGCTGGTTATTTTCTAGGGGAAGCCTCTGAACCTGCACAGACACTCACTGACTACAACACGACTACTTGTGCACAAAGACGTACTGGTGAATGTGTCACTCCTGGGCCAGGGCCATGCAGGGTCAGACTACGCAGGGATGAGATGAGGGAGACAGGCAGACACATTTGGGTGAAGAAATATCCATAAGAGCTATATGACCAATTTCTTTTCTTTTCCAAGGGCATCACAGAAGTAGGAATTTTGAGGTTGGTTCTGCCTGAAGAGACAGTGAGGGCTGGAGGTCATTTCAGAAAAGGCAGCCTGTTGTCTCAGGGGCATAAGGCACAAAGTAGCAAGGCGGTGTTCAGAAGTCTACAGATGATTGGGCAAGGCCAACAGAAGGAGCTGAGCAATAACTAAAGTTGTTTGTGCATGTAAATGAGATGCGCATCAAGTCACATAACAATTGAACTGATTTATATATGAACTTGGCAGTTTCCCCACCAGAAAGGGTGTGTTATTTGAGTTATAGGACTAATAACCTGGTTTTGGTTTTGTTCTATAATTAAATTAATTAACTGGCTACTTAGGCTATTGCCATACTCAAGTAATTTTGTTTCTTAATATTACTGAAATAAACTATTTCAAGTATCACAACAAAAATTTAATTTTAGCTTCAGGGGAAAAGACTGTTTCCATAGAACTCTTGCATGATTTTTGTCACTTTATGAGTCTTTAACCAGACACCAGACACGTAGGCTGCCTTTGTGCATTTTGTTAAAATGTTACTCCACCTCGAGTGGGATCACATTCCTTTCTTATCCCATTAGTTATGCAAAACACATGCAGGTAAGAATACAGAGACACTCACAAGCTGAACAGCTTTTACAAGTTCATCATTCTGTATTCTGAACCTTTTTATGCTTTTATGAGTGGATTGTCTTTTCTGTCCAGTCAGTATTGATCTCTTCCATGCTTCCTCTGAGACAGCTGGTGGGTCACCTTCTTCCTGTAATTGATCCTCAGTTCCTGATGCCTGAAATGAAACACAGTATGATGCTAAAAATTGTTTATAGCCATCCAGAGGGACCTTTACAGGCTAGAGAGGTGGGCCTGTACGAACCTCATGAGGTTCAACAAGGCCAAGTGCAAGGTCCTGCACCTGGGTTGGGGCAATCCAACATGGATACAGGCTGGGCGATGAGTGGGTTAAGAGCAGCCCTGTGGAGAAGACTTGGGGGTATCGGTGGATGAAAAACTGAATATGAGCCAGCAGTGTGCTCCAGCCCAGAAAGCCAATCGCATCCTGAGCTGCATCAAAAGAAGTGTGGCCAGCAGGTCGAGGGAGGTGATTCTGCCCTCCTACTCCACTCTCGTAAGACCCCACCTGGATCACTGTGTTCAGCTCTGGGGCCTCCAGCATAAGAAAGACATAGACCTGCTTGACGGGGTCCAGAGGAGGGCCACGAAGATGATCAGAGGGCTGGAGCACCTCCCCTGTGAGGACAGGCTGAGAGAGTTGGGGTTGTTTAGCCTAGAGAAGAGAAGGCTCTGGGGAGAACTTACAGCAGCCTTCCAGTACTTAAAGGGGGCCTACAGGAAAGACGAGAAGGGACTCTTTATCAGGGAGTGTACTGAGAGGTTGACGGGTAATGGTTTTAAACTGAAAGAAGGTAGATTTAGTTTAGATATTAGGAAGAAATTCCTTACTGTGAGGGTGGTGAGGCACTGGAACAGGTTGCCAAGAGAAGTTGTAGGTGCCCCATCCCTGGAAATGTTCATGGCCTGGCTGAATGAGGCTTTGAGCAACCTGGTCTAGTGGAAGGTGTCCCCGCCCATGGCAGAGGGATTGGAACTTCCAACCCAAACCATTCTGTGATTCTATATTATCCTGTACTTTCAAATGATGATCAATTCTAAATAAAAACAGTAACAACTCCTGTTAAGTAAATGAAATATTGATAAGAACTGAGTAATTTTACAAAGACCAATCAAGTGTTGAAGTTTCATTAAGTTTTCTCTATACTCAGTGAAAAACTTGCCAATACACTAACACACATACGGAGGGGCGGGAAGTTTTAGCCACAGAGATTTTTTTCTCATTTTTTGTCATGTTAAACTGTTCTAAAAACATATAGGAGGGTTAACTGAAGAGACCCACCGGAAAGCCTCTTTAAAATGCAAAAATGATATAAATGGGCCTTAATGTAAAAGAGAATCAGAAAGTCAACAAGAGGGACTTTCAGCATGAGGAGGGAGCCATGCAGAATAGGAGCAAGACTTCCAGCTGCTTCAAACTTAAGGCCTGAGAGAAACTGCTTGAGAAGTTCAGGAGACAGCTTGAGAGATAACAAAAATATTCAAGATAGACCATGTCTGAATGACAAAACTTCAGGAGCTTGAATCACTAAGATGCTGGTGATTTGCAAAAGTACTTGAGTAAAAGAGTTTGAGTTTTCACAATGAGGGTGGGAGGCACTGGAGCAGGTGGCTTGAGGAGGGTGTGGAGTCTCCATCCTTGGAGGTATTCCAAACCCAACAGGATGTGGCCCTGAGGAACCCACTGTGACCTCAGAGTCCACCCTGTGTTCAGTGGGCGTTGGGCTAGATGAGTCACCAAGGTCCCCTCCAACCTCAGCTGTTTTATAATTCCATGATTTGGAAAAGTAGTCTGAGAAATGACCAGCTCCAGAACTTCATTTTTGCCAGAATCTTTGTTTTTACCTTCTCACATACTTTATTTTTAATGTCGTACTTTTAAAGAAACTTGTTTGCTTAGAATTCCTGTTATTCACAACTTTGAATTACACTTGCATATCTTTCTTAATATAATTTTTTCTTAATATGAAGCTTAGCACTCTTCAGGGAAGCTTTTTTCCCCATAGTTTCTCTACTGAGAAAACACTGCAAAGCTGGAGGTACCTTTGGGAGCAATTCAATCCAGTTAGGTCAAGATCACACAATAAGATAAAAGCTATGAAAAAAAAGCTACCTGCATATTAACAAGCTTGTAGTAAATTCCATTCTGTTCTATTAATCAATTATGAGTCCCTTGTTCTGTGATGACACCATTTTCAAGTGCAGCTATAACATCTACCTTTCAGACAGTTGAGAAACAGCGAGCAGTAACAAGTGGAGCGCATCCTTTCCTGACCTGGAAACAGTGTAACGATGGCTCCACGTTAGCATTGTCAGGCACATATACTATTTCCCGTCTTCATATCAGAGTTGAACAAAATATTTTAACTGAAAAATTTTCCTTGGAAATGGTGTTCTAGTAAAGATCAAAATTTTCAACTGAGAAATTTTGAATTTCACAATATTTTTCAGTTCCTCTGAGGTAAACTAAAACAAAAATGTAACTTAAACCAAATACCACAAAACATATTTTATTTGAGAATATAAGTTAAGTTACTCTGCTTTTTTCATGTCAGACTATTACTTTCTAAACACAAATATCTAAAGCTTCTTTTTTTGAAACTGCCCCTTCAATATCCTTCCAGATTATGTATCCACTGAAAAAAGATTATCTACCATTAAGCATGTCAGTGACAATTCTATTTCAGATCATTTCACAAATATTAAAAATTAATCACTTAACAGTTTTACTTGCTCTAAATTACTCATTTGACTTAGCTGAAAATATTTATCTAAAATTGTACTTAAAATCATACTTCTATTATTTTGTTTTTCCATCTTTTTAATTACTCACAAATAATCAAATAAATGTGAATAAACTAGATGTGAAGGGGGAGGGGGAATGTATCAAGCT
>VYZW01050125.1:634-5634 GCA_013401315.1 Balaeniceps rex
GTAGATGAGTATATGGTAGACTGGCAAGGCCACCTCGTAAGAGAAAGGAAGGCATGAACCTGCCTTTGAAGACTGTACTTCCAAGTAGGTTTGTTTGTTGGTTTGTGGTTTTTTATGATAGGTCACCAGAGATTTTAAGGGCTCTTTGGATGCCGAGTAGGCATCTGAAAAGGTAGTGCTTGCTGTGCAACAAGAAAGGGGTATAACTTGTTAATGTGTGATATAACACTGAAATACTTAAAGGGGGATGGGCAGTACATCTCTGGCAAAACAGTGGGCATGTGCTGCAGGCCTCTCGGAGCTTGGACGGGGAAAAAAACCACAAAATCTACCACAAATACTAGATTTCAGAAGGACAGCATTTGAGTTATATCCATGAGACTTAATTTATAAAACCAGTACTCAAATGATTTCTTCAATCACTATTACAAAAAAAAAAAGGGGGGCAGAGAGAAACAGGTATAATTAGTATCTGTAGATAGCTTTTCTAATTCTTGAAAATGAATTTTTTGACTCAAGTATTCTCTTAAATCTGGAATTTTGCCTTTTTTTAGCATCCTTGTTTTTTCTTATTTTTAAAAATGTGTGCTACTCCTGAGGTGTTTCACTTGCAAAATACAGCAATGCCAAATCCAAGTATTTTAATAAATTTGTCTTTAAACCTTGTGATGGGGAGGGTTTATGAACTTCTTTGTTTATTTTTGAGGGGTTTTAATCTTTATTTTTTAAATCATCTTCTCAAATCATATGGTCAGTCCTTATTATTTATATAATTTTATATATATATACACAACCCAGTTATTTGCGTTACTGAGGAGTAATAGAGAACAGCCTCTTTTTAGGGAACACCTTAACTCTTAGCTGTTTCTGAAAGTATGAAAAAATCTNTTATCTGAGATGTGTATGTATGCTGGCCAATAAAGCAATATATTACATATTTCACTGAAATCTTAGAGGCAGGCTGTTCTCTTTCCCTTTACCTTAGTATAGCCTTTCTATACCAGTTATGTCCAGTTTCTGTAGGTCTGTGGTCCTTTCACATTCTTTTCATAACCAGTTTTGTCTGTCTAAAAGTCTTTTTTCATTGCTAAATTTTGCAGGTCACCTGTTTATCCTTCTGAACTTTAGTTCAAAGTATTTATAGCATTTTTTTTGCACATACCTTCTCCTACCTTAATTGGAAATCTTAGTGTCACAGTTGCTTAACAAACACTGTCTGTGATCTTAACTTCTTCCTTACCTAAGTACTCTGCAGCTTCTCTCCAGTTCTTTTGATGTGTAGATATGCTTAGTTTCTCTAACAGATGTTTTTCTTCAATAAAGTGCTCCTCATCCTGTTTTATCTTACATGAAAGCTCAGCTCAAAACATTTCCTTGAAACTCGTTTGGAGTTTCAACTCCAAACAACTCCTTAAAATGTTGTTAACTTTCATATGCCAGCAGTCTGCATCTACTTCATGTAATACTTTCATTCCCCAAAGTGTTTCTCTAATACATTTGAAATCATCTTCATACTGATCTTGGTGCATTAATGCACCAAGGTTTGAAATGTATGCTGCTTCATGCTTTCAGTAATTTTGAACCATGAACACAGTTACTGCATAAGGTACCTGTTTATTGGAAAGTTTGAGTGTAATTTGTGATAAGGCAGGTTGTTGTAGTGAAATAAAAAGTAGAGCTTGTACTGAATATAGATTAGTGGAAGAAGCATACTCTATTTCAAACACAGATGCGTTTGACATGTCAAGTATGACCTCTACTTCTGAAGCTAAGAACATGAAGTCTATTCTGTAAAACTTTTGGGTGGCTAGCTGTATGTGTAAACGTTTTCCTCTGGAGACACAATGGAAAAAACAGCATTTAAAAGTTCTTATTATTTCAAATATAGTCTGTCTGAGTATAGTACATAAAGTTGATGTCTATATGTAGCATTCTTCTCAGGTAATAGTATCTCAGAAAAAATCTCTTACAGCAGTGAGTTTTAGTATGAACTGGAATAATTCTTTTTGCCAACAAAAGGCAGAAAATACCGTCTTTAAACGTGAGGAAAATGTTCAAGACAACAATACATTCCTTAATGATGGAGTCAACTCATTTTGTGTTTTATTATGAAGTTGTTCTTCCTGTCTGATCGCAGTCTGTAACGTTTCAGTTACGCAAAGACATCATGCAAATTCACCACTGGACTCCTGCCACTTTTCCACTCCGGCAGTCAGATGAGTTTGGGAGAAAGAAGCTATGTAAGACAGGTGTTTCTAGCAGTCTGTAGACTTGCAAAATGGTCTTTTAAAAATATTTTCAGAAATACATTGAATACAAATTTCTGTACAGCTCAAAGCCACAAAAAGGGAAAGTAATAGATGACCAAAATCTGTAGCTCCAAATTTGACCATATTTTAGAAATAGGGAGTGAATTTACAGGGAACAGGAGTGCTAAAAGATCTGTATTCCAGCTTGCAGAAAGTAATTTTAATTTGCACACAAAAGTAGTACATGCAGAGATTTATACCTATTTTTAAAAAAGGTTAATGTATAAATGGTTACATTCTTATATGTTCACTTATTTTTGCTAAACAGTATAGAAATGGATGTCATGTTGGGGTACATTCGGAGGCTGATGAGACTAGTTGGGAGACATTTGGGCTTGTTTGCTTGTTTTCTACACATACTTCCATATTATCATTTGCCAAGAACATCATTCCAGAATAAATTAAGGGGAGGTTCTGATGTAGCTATTTATTATATATATAGTGTACTTCTAAAGATCTGCTTTGAAGTGTTCTGCTTATTGTATGGATAGATCTGTAGCTGATAAACGATAAAGAGTGATAACTGATTAGTTAAAGGCGTTAATATGTCTGATTTCAGACTTTTTTTTTTTTAAATCCAGAAAAAACTGAATGTCCTCATATAACTTTAAGTAGGAACAGGTATTAACTAGAATTGCTGTTTACTCCAACAGGTGGAGGTAAAGCCATATGTGTTGGATGACCAGATGTGTGACGAATGCCAGGGTGCACGATGCGGTGGAAAGTTTGCTCCTTTCTTTTGTGCCAATGTCACTTGCCTGCAGTATTACTGTGAGTTTTGTTGGGCAAATATCCACTCTCGTGCAGGACGTGAATTCCATAAGCCATTGGTAAAGGAGGGGGCTGACCGCCCACGTCAGATCCACTTCCGCTGGAATTAAACATGGTGAACCAGCATCTACATAAGGAAAGAAGGGTGCATGTGGCTTACTGTGTTTGAAGATACTGACATGCAGAAGAAATAAGTGCATTCTTCTGCTTTTCACCCCAGCTATCAATACATGCATCTTTATCAGCAGCCAAAACACTACAAGCCTCTTGTTTTTCACCAAAACCCTACATCTCAGGCTTACTAATTTTTGTGATATTTTCATGTTAAAATAAAATGTTTTTTTGTATTTTCTCCAAGTTATTTTTATATGTAAAGTTAAAACTAGATATGAGAATGTTTTTGCGTAGGGGCACACAGTCTGCTGCTATATTTAGTGGGTGAAGCGTGCACTTATTTCTAAACATGGGTTTTTAACTTCAAGATCTGCCCCAGTAATTTACCAAAGGTAGCAAAATAGTGAAGATGGAATATGTCTGCTACAAAAAGCTTATTTTTATTGTTGTTGCTATTTTCAGTGTATACATAAACTAAAAATTAGGGTTGATTTTTTGCTCTCCATTTTGACTTGCAAGAAATAATACCTCAAGATAATCTGATTTATTAGCTATTTTTAAACATTTTTAATCACAAGCTGTATTAGCTTTGCTGCTATATAGGTGTTATGTGTAATGCCACCTATTAATACGGGATTGAAACGTTTGACACACTGCATTACAGATTAAATGCAGGCAGCACAATATGGCCTAAACTGCCATAGTTTTAGAATGTGAAAAAATTGCATGTTTACTTACCTGTATACACCATATGCATGCACTAGAACTATTAATTAACAAGAGGTGAGTTATTGCAAATGTTCAAAAAAGGCTCTCTTGAAACTAGGTAGCATGAGCAAATTTACAAAATTTGTTACAAAAAACAAACTTGCATGCATTATTGTGACTGAAGTAAAAAAATGTCCTACATGTGTACAATATGCAAATTAGTTTTAGACTAGAAAGTGCAGCCATTTTGTGACCTGGTCAGTAGTGGAATTCAATTTTATGCAGACTGGATGTAATATTGTAATCCCTGTGCAATTTTGTGATGTGTGCTTCTACTTAACGTGGCGTGATGTAGTATAGATACAAGTTTGAGTAAAGAGCTAGCATTTAAAAAATTCTTTTAAGCCCCCTTGATTGTTCATGGTTAAGATTTCCTCTACAAACCAAAGATGGCCAGCACACTGCTAACCAGTCACCAAATGTGAAACTCATGACAAATGCATACAAAAATAGACTTATATAAGAATGCATAATGCTTTAGAAATTAAATCTAAGTAAAGTCAAAATGGAGAAGGTGTAATATACAGACGGCTAGTTGCATAACAAACTAAATTTTACCTTTAAGACAACAGTGAAATTTGGTTTAAAAAAAATCTTGCTTACATGTTTGACCTGTGTGCGTTGTGGTCTTCTGTCAAACTGGGGTCACTGTTGCATGAAAAGTAGCTACTTGACAGTCAAGGATAGTGTTTTTATTTTGATGAAGGAGTTCTAGTAATGACATTGCTTGCAGATTTTGAAAAACAAACATAGTTAGGACAGAGGCAATATTTAACTGAACACTAAAAGAAAATCATAGCAGTGTTTTTGTCTATCTCAGAGCATTTTTAATGCAACTAGCCCCTACTTTTTAACGGAGCAAACTGTTATTCTGCAGTCTAAGCAAGCACTCAATGGTAAATGTTGTAATGCAGAATTAAGAGCCTGATGCTAGAGTTGAAATTACAAGGGTGTTGTTCTTCGCAATCCCTTGGGACAATCCTTCATGTAAGCAAAGTGTTGATCTTATATTGGTTGTCTACGGTGTGCTTTTTTGTA